>MJUU01069462.1:176101-192589 GCA_002080025.1 Modiolus philippinarum | reverse complement strand
ATTCAAAGATCTTCTCCTCTGAATGTAATGAGCCAATTGGAACAAAACTTGGCCGCAATAGTCATTGAGTGGTCCCTTGCAAAAAGGTGTTTTTCAGGTCAGCGCGATATCCAACATGGCAGCCAGAGGGGAACTTAGTGTTTCCCATGGGGTCCAATGTTAAACTAACAGAAGTCCTCTCCCCTTTAACTAATTAGGGATATTGGATTTATAGTTTAATTATATATAAGGGCTCTTTAACATAAAATGTCTATGTTAATCCAGGGCCAGGTGAGCGATACAGGCTCTTGAGAGCCTCTTGTCTTTTTAGGTAGGCATTTGATATTTTGCATGTAAATAGATCACTTCAAGACGATGTGTCATGAACCATGATTGGTGACCTTTGACCTTGACCTTTGTCTTCAGGGTCAGATTTTTGCTTTTCAAATGACAAGTCGTGTCTGGGCTATAACTGTTATGTCTTTTGAGGTAGGCTTTTTATATTTTGCATATACATTTGTAGATAGATCATTTGAAGACAATGTGTCATGAACCATGATTGGTGACCTTTGACCTTGAACTTTGTCTTCAAGGTCAGATTATTGCTTTTGGGTATTACATTCTGTTGATATCTTGATGATATGATGTTGTCCATACTTGTGTAGTGTCCACACGTGCACTGTGTCCACACTTGTATTGTGTCCACACACACACTTAAATTTGCATTTATATACAGCGGGGCCCACAGAGATGGCTGCCATCTCTGATGTCTAGTTTCAATTTACTTTTACCCACAGTTTAAGATTTAAATTGCGAGCCCTCTCGACAACTCCAATTTGGTCATGCTCTAGTTTTATTCAATTTTTATGCCCCGTGAAACGAAGTTTCAGGGGGCATATAGTTTTTGGTCTGTCTGTCTTTGTCTGTTTGTCTGTTTGTCCACAAAAATTTTAACATTGGGTATATCTTTTGAATGGTAAATGATAGGGCTCTCATATTTTGCATGTGTATTCCTTGTGGCAAGACCTTTCAAACGATACCAAAATTTTGGACCTCATGACCTTGACTTTGACATGTGATGGACTTTTAAAAAAAATTATAAACATAAACATTGGGTATATCTTTTGAATGGTAAGTGATATGGCTTTCATATTTACCATGTGCATTCCTTGTGGCAAGACCTTTTAATTTGTACCAGAATAGTTGACCTTGTGACCTTGACCTTGGGCTGTGAACAACAGCATAAAAACTTTAAGATTGAGCATATCTTTTGAATGGTAAGTAATAGGGCTTTCATATTTTGCATGTGTATTCCTTGTGGCAAGACCTTTCAAACGATACCAAAATTTTGGACCTCATGACCTTGACCTTGACATGTGATGGACTTTTTGAAAAAAAAGAATAAACTTTAACATTGGGTATATCTTTTGAATGGTAAGTGATTTGGCTTTCATATTTTGCATGTACATTCCTTGTGGCAAGACATTTTAATTGGTACCAGAATAGTTGACCTTGTGACCTTGACCTTGGACTATGAAGAACAGCATAAAAACTTTAACATTGAGCATATCTTTTGAATGGTAAGTAATAGTTCTTTCAGAGTTTGCATGTGTATTGCTTGTGGAGAGACCTTGCAGTTGGAACCAGAATATTTGACTTGTGACCTTGACCTTGGCATGTGACTGTCCAGTAAAATTTCACCAAAAAATGAAATTATATTTTGTTTTATTTTATATTTATATATATAGAAATTAAACTCATTTATGATTAAAATGTTTCTTGATATCTATAGAATTTTTTTTGTAAAAAAGAGTTTTTAAATCATTCAGCATGTTTTCTTCATTTATGCACTTTCGTGTTTACAGGTACTATATACATATATTATATATCAATGATGAGGGATGTTACTAAAAATATCTATTATTTCATTTCTTCTCTTCTGTGTATTCCTTATACTGATAGACAGAAAATCATGAGTTGGCTATAAATGTTCCAAAAAGGGGGGGGGGTTTGAAAATTGTTTTCTTAATAATGCTTGGATAAAGATTGGAACGGTTCATTTTGGTGACTTCAGTGTTTGCATCTAATTGCAATCATCATTTCACATGATTAAACTTTTCTGTTGATGCCAGAATTCATTTCTACAACTTATTTTGTCAGAAGGACATTCATTGTTCAAAGTTTCTTCTTTACTTCTACGCAGGGGCATAAGTGTTTCACAAAACACATCTTGTTATTCATTATTTACATTTGAATTTATGTATTATTATTTGCAAATAGTTCAGATTTCAATCATATTTAAGTGATTGAATAAACATTATTCAACAGCTGTTTTCTTATAAGAGATTGGTTAATACAAGTGTATTTTTTTTTAAGTGAAAATTTTTAATTGCTTAATTTACCTTTGTAAAGGACAAATGCATGTCATATTGACAAATCATGATGTTTATATGAAAATTTCAAAGTGTTTTCACACTTTTCTAACGTAGTAATGATTATACACTTATAATTTATCTAATATTTTTGTAAAAATTCAACAGCACTTCTAATTTAGGCAACAAAAAGAGGTTTGTTTGCAAAGGAAAATATCTTTATCCAAGAAAATCATGCTCTTAATTCATTTCTGTGTAGCCTTAAACAAATGAGATGCTCTTATTATTTGTTTATATTAATGCAAAAAAATTCCATACAAATTAAAATTTCATTAGGTTCGTTTAGAATACAAATATTTTTGGAGTTAATTTATCACTTTACAATTGCATACAAGTAAATCTGTCTTCAGATGACACATCGTGGTGAAAATTAAATGTACCAACTGAAGGCCTTTGTGGTAAGACTTTCAATTATTAATTATTATAATTGATTAATAAATGAATCAAAGTTAAAGGTAATTGTAACAGGTAAATAAATCTTTTTCATTTTTTCCTGGGTTTAGTTTTAACACATTGATGCACTTTGTGGACATATGTTATGAAATGTTTTTTTTTGTAGCTGTTGATGACCTTGTAATTACTAAAGAAAGCATTGATGTTATCATGATACATTTCAGTATTGCCATTTGCTGTTGTACAATGTATGTAAGATATTATACCCCCACTCGTAAGAGAGTGAGGTATATATAGAATCCACACCTGCATCGAGTGAGAAACGACATTTTTACACTAGAGATAGTTAAATTTTCAAATTTTTAAACGCGAGGCTTGCCCAGCATTTAAAATATTTGAAAATTTAACTATCTCTAGTGTAGAAATGTCGTTTCTCACGAGTTACGGTTATGGATTTTATTTCTCTAATGATTTCAATGAGATTTTGGACAAAAACAGTACCCCCTTTTTCTATGATCCAAATTAAATGTGTTCTTTGAGTATGACGTCATCAGGCATGGTCACCTTTTTTCATGACGTTACAATGGTAAAGTCGGGAAAACAGCAAACATATTTGACGTCATAATTAAATTTCATCCAATCACATGCCGAGAACAACATTCTCTCTAGAGAGAAAACTGCATTCACCTTGTCTGTCCTTCCATCTGTCCGTCTGTTCGCCTGAAAATATATTTCATGTCACAATTTTCTCAGCTTTTAGTGGAGGAATTGATTTGAAAATTGGTATGTAGCCTCTGTGTGATATGTTTTAAGGAACGTGCTATTTTGAGTTCTTTTGGATGTGTACTTCCTATTTAATGTGGACTTAGTTACGAAATGTAGTAAAACATGAATTTTTCGTCACAGTTTTCTCAGCTGCTATGAGAGGGATTGATTTCAAATTTGGTATGCAACCTCAATATGATTAGTTGTAAGGAACGTCTTATTTTGAGTCTTGTCTGATGTGCTCTTCCTGTTGAACGAAATATGGTTCGTTATGAAATAAAGCGTAACATGAATTTTTTGTCGCAGTTTTCTTAGCTTCTTAAAGAGGGATTGATTTCAAAATTAGTAAGAAGCCTCAATATGATTAGTTGTAAGGAATGTACCATTTTGAGTCATGTCAGATGTGTACTTCCTGTTTAACGAAATGCAGACTTAGTTACTAAATGTAGTGAAACATGAATTTTTCGTTTCTCAGCTTCTATAAGAGGATTGATTTCAAAATTGGTATGCAGCCTTAACATGATTAGTTGTAAGGAACGTCCTATTTTGAGTCCTGTTGGACTTTTACTTCTTGTTTTACGAAATGTGGACTACGGAAAGTTACGAAATATAGCGAAACATGATTTTTTTGGTCGCAGTTTTCTCGGCTTCTATAAGAGGGATTGATTTCAAAATTGGTATGCAGCCTCTAATTATGATTAATTGGTTACTACATTCTGTTTATTCTTGAGGATTATGTATTGTGTCTATACTTGTATTGGTGTCCAAAACCTGTATTGTGTCTACACACACTTAAATTTGCACTTGCCATATCTATTCAGGGTTCAGTGAGTGGGGTATTACTGGTTGCCATTTGGCAACAGCTCTTGTTTAGTCCAAGTTTCCTACCACATTATATTTAACACAACCATCCATTGTTTGCCTTCCATATTAACCCATGCCAAGGAGCTTTCTGCAGTATACATGTACATCATCACAAAGTATAAAAAACTGTGTTTCTGGAGGTGTTAAATGGTGTAGTCGCCTTGGACACAATATAATGACATTTCATGTGTCATTAAACTCAACACAAAATCTTTTCCCTGTTTTTTTCTTACAGTGTAGACAACTACCATTTTTAGTACTTGGCTGCATTATTTTTTTGTAATATCTTGGTTAAAAAATGAATCATTTGCTAAAATTGAAATAACACCCCTTATAAGGAAAACTCTTAATTTTAGTCTAATTAAATATCTAAACCATATCTTTTTACAGCTATTTGATAGAGGGCATATTTAGATATAACTAGAAGAAAAAAAAATTCAATTTGGTCTATTTTTGAAGAAATTATTGCAAAAATTGTATGACAGATGCTGATTTTTCCCACTTTCAGACACTTTCAAATTAGATATGAGGCTGAAAACAAGCTAATCAAAGCTTAAAGTAACATAAATTTAAAGTTGAAACATGGATGAAAGTAAATACAAAAAAAATTCACAAATATGTTCAGTACTTTTTTATTTAGAACCTATTAAATGCTTTAGTGAGGTGTCTACGGATGGGACATAACTGAGTATATATGTCCTTATGCATATTATTTTTACTTGCTCAGACATCTTATTTACCATATTTTGATAGGAGACATATTTAGACAATACCTGAAAAAGATTATTCTTTATATGGTTTATTTTTAAAGAAGTGCTGGGATGATTTGCTGTCTTTACTCTATTTTAAGACACTTTAGAACAATATAAAGGACAAAGAACAACCTTATCAAAGCTCATATTAGCTTTAATTTATGTTTAGACATGAACAAAAGTAAATACAGATTTTTTCAAACAAAAACATTCAAAGTTTAATTACATTTATAATTCATAAAACCATGATCAAAATGTCTACGGATGGGGCAAGCCTCAGAAATATGGAATAAGTATTAGATAAACACAATGTAAAACCATTGTAAGGTTATCATAGTACAATATGAAGACCATTTTACTTCTAAACTAAACTTATGATGATATGTTCCGTGAAATTAGTATTTTTGAACAACTTAAAATGAATTTCAGCCAAGACCTGTGCACTGATATAATAAAATTTCACGTAATAAATATTCAACTGCATCAGAAATACAGCTGAAATTGTTAGGAAACCTTTTTTAAACACTCTGTAGTATTTGTTTGTTAAAATGATTTGATATAAAAGTACAAGTGAAGAATTTTTCAAGAATTTGAATGTGTCTACGGATGGGACAAACCATAAAAATTGAAGCCTCCTAGTCAAATCACTTCATATTTTACTATATTCTTTCGAATATCTACCATAAATTTTACCCTTACTTTAAAAACAAAAAATAACAAGCATAATTTTCAAAGTATTTTGAACAATTCACAGTCACAATAAACATGACAAAAACTAAGGTTTTGGTTTGTACACAATTATATACAAACTTTTCTATGCCAATACTTCTAAATGGTTTTAGTTTATGGTACATTTAATTAAAAAAAACAAATATTGCAGTACTAGTTTCAAAAACTATGAGCCAGTGTGTGTTTTTAAGTGTGTCTACGGATGGGACTTTGCCACATTTTGTGTCATAAAATTTTCTTGTTGGAGAATTTTTGTAAAACTATCTGTTATTCATATAGTACAACTAACTTGCAAAAAACTGAATGGTTTATTTAATCAGCCTAAAAGCATAAATCAAAGTAGCATGTGTGTCTACATATGTCTACGGATGGGACAAAAAACCCTTCAGTTTTTAAAAGAGCACCAAGTCTGTCATAAACATCTGATTAAAATAAATCTTTTAGTGTTGAGTAAAGGAAGCCTTGAAATGTTCATAAAACATATAGTTGTATTAAATGTTGTAATTTAAAATACAGATTTTAACTCATGTAGCAACATTTAAAAAAGCCCTAAAAAGCGTAACGAATGATATGTTCAGTCTTTACGACATAGCTCTGGCAAATTTGATCAGATTTTCACAAAATAACTTGTAATAGAAAGCTGAATAAATTTCACACAACAGAAGAAGTATTTATAAACAATAAACTCATAATGTTTAGTGCTATATTATTTTGAAAAAGGGTGTTTTTAAAATGACACATCGTAACGATCATTTTTGGGCGATTTTTGGTCGAAAAAATGTAAAAATTGAAAAATTGGGAAGTAAGACCAACACCAAATTTTTTTTCTTTCAATAACAATATGTATGCTTCCTTCTAGTAAAAAAAAGGGATAATATTATGCTTATGTGATAAAGATATAAGCTTGTAACGAGGTTTCATTTGAAAATGTCATTATATTGTGTCCAAGGTGATTCCTTTACCATACACTCCCCTCCCCGCTTATCCATAAGGAGGGGGGGCGGTGGATTTTGAAATGCATTATGTCCGTATGTATGTACATAGGTACCTACATATTTGCATGATGCTCATCGATAGGTCTGGAACTATGAGAGATACAAATTTGAAACTTGGCATCACAGTACTAGAGTATGATTTGCAGTTGTGCACAGTGATTTGGAAAATCTCAAAAGCCCTGGGGTAAATAATGAGGGAAAATTTGATTTTGCAATCCAATAATTGAAGAAACCTTGTAAGCTATTTGGACTAGCATGTTGAAACCCACATATACAGGTGTTGTTTCCGACAATTTGGATGATGGTTGGTGATACACCACAAATTTCAGATCATTCTTCCAAATTCCTCCCAGCCTTTCCTCCAAATACCGCATGATTTGCCCTTATTGTTAATCAAGTAATAGTCATAGTTTTATCTTACATGTGTATGTAGAAGATTGTTTGGTTTTCGATTTTTCTACATCGTTATTCATGTAATAAAGCATTATTTTGCCCTGATTACTACTTTAAACTACCTTTGAAATTAAAAAATGCTTTGAATTTTTTTTTTAAATGCGCCTATTCCAACTAAATGTGATTTTGCATATTAAAACGTTTCTTAGATTTAAAAATATGAAATTAAAAAGTGGAAAATTCTTTCACCGGGATTTTGTTCTTTAACTTCAAACAGACATAAGTTTCACCAGTGATAAAACTGATCTTCCGAAAACAGGAAAGTTCCCCTCTTTGCACCTCACCAAATCGAATTCTATATCATTTTCATTTTTAAATTTTTTTTTCAACATCCCATCTTTCAGTCAAGCCCCAAAACATACTTAAACAAAAGGAGGAATCATATAAGAACAATAAAATGAAGTGATAAACTAAATAAATAGGAACTATATTTAAGGACAACGAAAATCAAAGGGACTCTATGGGGACTTAATAATGTCCAGAATTTGTTAAATTTTAGAACTGAATCATTCGTTTTTGGCATTTTTTCACACTGGGACCACAGTTCCAAATAGTTAAGGGCGGGGAGATTTTGCGAAAGAATAACTGAACTTTCGATCTGAATTAAGATGTTATAAATTGAGCATGAAGTACTGACCTACAACAGAGATAATTGCCATAAAATTTATCCAACCAGGAGTTATGTAAAACTAAAGTTGGGGTTTTTTCTTGGCACGTAGAAAAGTTGATAGGGATACTCCAATTACATGAAAAAGGGGAAAATATGAATAAAACTTGCTTCCTACATCAAAAATCGGGAAGAAATCTTAAAACAGCTACAAAAACTTAAAGCCGCGTGTATGTGCTACAAAATTAAGTACAGTAACAAATACAATGTACGCCTCCCGTGTTTGTAAAAATAAAAATTTAGAAATTTTCTGCAAGGGCTGGCAACTTTGCAAAGGTAATTTCACCGGGAAAAGTTTAGAATCTGCATTTTTTGCAAGTACCGGCAATTAAACGGAAAAACTTTCCGTTCTTTCAATTATTTTATGGGCATGCAGCCATTACATGAAAAAGGGGAAAATATGAATAAAAACTTGCTTCCTACATCAAAACTCTGGAACAAATCTTAAAAACAGCTACAAAAACTTAAAGCCGCGTGCATGTGCTACAAAATAAAGGACAGTAACAAATACAATGTATGCCTCCCGTGTTTGTAATAATAAAAATTTAGAAACCCAATTTTCTGCAAGGGCTGGCAGCTTTGCAGAGGTAAGTTTAGAATCTGCATTTCTTGCAAGTACCGGCAATTAAAGGGAAAAACTTTCCGTTCTTTCAATTATTTATATGGGCATGCAGCCATTACATGAAAAAGGGGAAAATATGAATAAAAACTTGCTTCCTACATCAAAACTCGGGAACAAATTTTAAAAACAGCTACAAAAATTTAAAGCCGCGTGCATGTGCTACAAAATTAAGTACAGTAACAAATACAATGTTTTTGTCCTGTCTGCATGTCTGTAACTATGTCTGTCTGTCTGTTTGTCCGAAACTTTAACCTTGGCTATAACTTTTGAACTATGCAAGATAGCAGTACTGCCAAGTCTCACGCATTAGGCGTGAGAGTCACGCATTTTCATCTTTAATTTCGGCAAATTCCTTTGATCTTTTTTATTTTCCCTTTGATCTTTATTAATTTTTGGAAATCTCACGCATTTTGCTGTCCAAAACTTGGCAGCCCTGAGATAGACTTTTCATACTTGGCAAGTGTATAGGTCTAGCCAAGAGGAACATAAATATGCATAAAAAAATTAAATGAGGTCAAGGTCACAGAGGTCAAAAAGGGGTGAAGTTGGCTGTTTTCACATATTTGACCGTATAATCCTTATTATTTAACCTATTTAGACAGGGTTTGTTTTATGTTATTGCCAATAAAATTGCACAACTGCAGTATGCCGACAGATTTGCGGTAGCATTTACTGTTTTTGAGAAACAAGAGGCCCAAATGGGGTCAAATGGAAAAAAAATGAATTTTTAAATTTTTTTGTTGGATCTTGATGCAGTATTTTTCTGTAGATTTCTATTAGCATGTTTAAACAGATACATTTAACAATTAAAACCATTCCAATAAACAAGAGAACCAAAGGGGCTTCATCTGTTTCAGAATAAAGGGGTTGAATTGACCCTATCAGCGTTTCTGGATAAGGGGCAGATAACGCCATCAGACTTGTATGGGCTCAAGTAGTTAAAATGAAACAAATCAGTTATATGTTGATAAAATATGAATAAATGAAATAAAACTAATTAAATGCCTTTGAATCTATTACTGTCACGGATAATCAATTTACATACATGTTTTACCTAGGTGAATAAACATCCTGTGCCTTACAGGTGTGTTAATTAGAACTGTAGAGGAGATTGCCCTTGGGTGATTTCTTTCAAGAGGTGTATTAAGATATTTCTACAAACATTAAATAATTTTTAGTTAACATTCAGATTGAACCAAAAAAAAATAAAAAATAAATAAGTAAAAAATACTGAACAGTTACAAACATGTTATATATTAAAGGATATATTAAAGGAGAGAAAAAATGAAATAAAGGGAATAAATAAATTTCTTTGCGTGTTTTATGTTGTTTTCCTACGGTTTTTAGCTATAAAAATTTAAAATATCAATATTTTTATTTAAATTTGAAACATTTGCATTATTCATCTTTTTCACAAGATATTTTTTTCTCCACTTTGAAAAAAAACATTTTTTTTTGTCATGAAAGGATTTATATTGTATGTTTTTTCCAATGACTTATATTTAGATCTAAATATACTTCCTTGGTTTTTCCCAATTAAATGCATTTTATATAATGAAATAAATTCTGAAAGAAATTGAACTTTGTCAGGAACTTGAGGTTAAAAAAAATACAAAACAAAAACAAACACACAAAAAAAAACAAAAAAAAAACATAACACAAAAAACAAAACAAAATAAACAGAAAAATTAAAAAGGAAACCTTGATCAGAATTTCCTTTCATATTTTCAAGATTTTGTTCATGGACATTTGTTTTTTACAAAATATTAAAATATTACTATTTTTTTATATATTAATATAATTATTTTTTTGCCTTTTGTTTTTTTTTTTCGATTTTTAAATTTTTTTTTGGGGGGGTTGTCTTTGTTTCTTTGTTTTTTTTTTCTTTCAGTTTTTTGTTTGTTTTGTTTTTTTCTTTTATTTGTTATTTTTTATAAACGTATATTAAATATTACTTTTAAATAAAATGAAATGAAAAAAAAAGAAAAGTGTTTGGCCCCTTTCCACTTGTGCCTTTGCAAATATGATGTGTATTGCTTGCATGTCATTTGTGCACTTTGAGATCAACACTTGCATGAAACCAATGAAACAATTTATAAGGTTTCATAGGGTATCTATGATCTGGCGATATATTGTTTTTTAAATACTACTTCATTCATTACGACCCACTCGTAGATGACATATGTGTCGTAATATATTGGTTGACCTTTTTATTGTTTCTATTCTTTTATTTTGCCATGTGTTTTTTGTGCTTTAGGTCATATTTTAGATTATAAATTCATCCCTTTTAACAGCTCACATACTCATGTAACTCGTTATTTTGTTATTGGCCTTAAGAGCTGTTTCGCAACACATATTTTGTTGATCTATGATCTGAGCATGTTATGTAAACTTTACTCTTTAATGATCAACAATGCATTATGCCTCTAGACCGGTAACTTCAAAAGATGTTTGTCCAGGTGAATTTAATTAAGGTGGTCAGAATATCAACAGGAGGTATGCATGTCACTAAAAACAACAAACATATAATTAATTATACAAGACATACCCCACTAAACAATATTCAAATCTGAAGCTTACAATATACTTAGTAATTGAATTTCAGGGTCTAATCATATTACAGGTAAAAAACTGACAGGCGTCTCATTACAGGTAAATCAAGAAAATCACCTATTTGATTTGATAGTATCATCAAGATAAACAAATTTGGTTGAACAACTAAACTAGAAGCTTGTAAGTTAATAGGTTTATTATAGTTCACAATGGTAGAAACACTGTCTTACAAGCCTGATGGAGTTATCGAACCTGATATTCCGCTAGAGTCGCGAAACGCTGATATCGTCAATTGGGTGTTTTTATGGTAATAAACAACTTTTGAACTAAGTGTATAGTTTTTGTCAAGAGGAACGTATGCAAAAAAATTAGGTCGAAGGTCAAGGTCACAGAGGTAAAAAAGGGGTAAAATTAGGTATTTTCATATATTATACTGTAGAATCTGGGGGCATATGCAGTGTTTCACAAACACATCTTGTTTCCAATAGTTAATATTTAAAAATCAAAATGGTATAGTATATGTCTCAAACATTTACATTTTGCAGGCTGGAAATTTTAAATAATTGCATTGTCTCAATAAAAAGTATTACAGTTTTTGTAAAACTGTTAAGTTCTAAATTTTTGCCATGTTATTGTAAGAATGAGTCAAAACATGTTGCTTAAATTTTGTGTATTTACTGTCACGTTTGCTTCATGTGTTCTGGAACATTCCAATCTTCACAACATACTAAGTAATGCATATTTTGTAAGATAATGCATCAGCTAGTATGAACATGAGGATCTCAAAAATATTATTTTCATTTTGGTAATTTTCATAAAACTCGAACAATAACTTTTTGGAATTTTACCTATTAACCATATATTTTTTTGTGCCTTACAGTATCGGTGATCATTTTCAATAGTCAGGTTGCAAAATTTTTTATTGTAATTTTGGTAAATTTCCAGAAACTCTTTAAGACCTGTTATTTAGGGGAATTTTGCCAAGCAGCCATATATATCATGTATCTTTTTCAATTTCTTTCCTTACAGTAGCAATGATTGTTATCAAAAGCAAAATTGCAAAATTCTTTGACTGTTATAATTTGTTAATTTTCTGAATCTCATGGGAAGTTGATGTAATGCATACTAAGACCTTTACTTTAACCTTTATGATATTAAACCAGGTCCATTTCTGTACATAGCAGAACTTATGGCACCTGTACATGTTGTCATGTAAAATTGTCACATGAAGTAAGCTGAGTTACAACATTTTTTGTACTTACTGAATACAAATATTTTTCAGAATTAAACAAAAAGAATCCTACAGATGGTATCAATATAATTCTAAGGCTCGCTTGTGCTTTGTTCCTTCGGTATTCTACTGCCGTTGTTTTTCAACATGGCAATCTTTTTTGCTATAATAATACAGTCATAAATTTATTCATCAGCCGAAATGGATATCTGCTTGTCAGTGCAGTCAGCCCAATTTTGTGTTTCTTCATAACAATTTTTGCTATTCTACACAAACAAATGTACCACAAATAAGGAATTGAAATTAATACTGACTAGTATACATGTACATGTATTTGGTATATTACAAGATATTGGACAAATATGGATGTACAACCAAAAGATGAAACAAACACAACATTGCCATCAAAATAAGTCTGCAACAAAGGCCATGATTCTCATTTTAAATGTTTTGTTTATTTTCTAGATATATATAGAATTGTGCCAGTACAGACAATGGATGATGGTACTGAGAAAGATACAGAGATGCCAGAAGTAGCCTCAAATACAAACCAAAACTGTTCAGAAGCCAAAACAAACGGACATATCAGTCCCATAGAATCTCTGAAGAATGGTATAGACAGTGGTATAGATAGTAGTAGTGATACCACTATCATTCAAAATGGCTCTGATACATCCTGTTTGTCTGCCCCTGCCATAAATCATCAATCCTCATCGCCTGATGTTGATCCATCTCCACCTCTATGTAACAGTCATCAACACAACCACGACCAAGGGACATCACCCAGTAGATTAACTCCCCCGGTGCAGCCATCAAAAGGCGAAAGCCCGCATGAACAACAAACTAACAGTAATTCGCCTCCTAATCATCAGCATGTAGTCCACGTTCATGTCAACCCTGGAGAAACTTTTTCAGTACGAGTAGGCGATCAGATACAGCACATACAAGGTAAGTCATTTCCTTTGCTAAGGCATATACAGTTAAACATCCATGACTTGAACTGCAATATAGCTAAAAAACCACAGATGAGTCAAACCCCTTTTTCTGGTCCCAGTTGTTCAATCTAATACCTATGGCCAGCTCGACTTTGATAATTTGAAGTCTAGCTGTTTTCATTGGTCCCTTTGGTATTCCAGCCATAGAAGTTTGATTGTATATAGTGAAAATTTTCAGCATGGAAAACTTGCAACCTACTTCAAAGAAGCTTTATGTTTCCTCAAAACATATTGCACTGGTACTTGTAGTTTCAATGAAATCTTATTTTTGATTTCAAATTTAGTGTGCATCCTCAAAATTGTTAGTTGTAGTGGACATCCTATTTTCAGTCCAGTCAGACATGCATTATATGGAATTCATAGCAACCTAATACAGAGATAAAATGAAGAGTGCTGTGAAGCAGTTCGTGTAAGCATAAATAAACGAATAAGTAAAAAAATCATGTGAAACTGCAATAAAAGGTAAAAGTATAAATATATACACATATTACTTCAAACGTAAAAATATGATTGAAAAATAATAGTTCGACAAGAATTTTGAAAAATAATACAATTAAACCTATCTAAACGGAACCCTGACTAAACAGAAAACATGTCTAAACCAGATACAATGTGGAGACCCTTTCTATCAATTTCTCAACATTTTGAACCTCTGTAAACCGAACACCTGTCTTATCCGAACAAAATCTTCAGTCCAAAATGGGTTCGGTTTAGACAGATTTCAATGTAGTTCAACAAGAATTTTAACTTTTTCCATTATTAATACAGAGATATATTATTTAATCCCACCCATTATTGATTTAGAGAAAATGCATGTAAACATAAAATGCTTTTACAACCAATTAAATAAAATAGGCCTTGAAGAATGTTACTGTCAAAATAGCCCAATTAATGAAGTATTATGCAGACAGTTATCATAGTTAATTAAAATTTAATTTATAAAAAATATGAATGACAATATTTTTATGCATTTATTAAAAGTCTTGGTGAAATGAGAGGTGGCTTTAAGGATATTTGTCCATTAAAAAAAGCTCCAAGATATAAAAAATAATAACACAACCAAAAACAGGATAATTTTGAGCAAAACAGTTTTATAATCATGCAAGAAAAAATCGGTATGATCTTTGAAAAAAATAATCCTTATACATGCTGTAGAGTTGTGAATTATTGACATATTGCTGTTTTTATAACCTCATAACGTTCATACACATGTGTAGTTCTAGATGGCAGATCATAGGTTATTGGTATAAAACTTAAAGGCAGGTTTAATGAGGTCCCAATGGTATTTTAGCCCTGTGAAGTCAACAATGATTTTATCATTCAAAATGAGCAACTTGATTTGAAATGAAGTGTAATTATTTGAACAATTTTTCATTAAGACAATTCTCAAATGGGGGAACAGTAAGAAATGAACAAATATATTTCACTGATATTGAAATGCAATAGGAAGAAGTTATTTTTATTGGCATGTTATACGGCCTCTTGAATGTGGAGGTGCATTTATTCAGTGCATCCTTAAAAATTTGTCTGTCTCCTATAATATACATGTGATATAACCATTTTCTTTTTACCTCAGCTGGCTATAGCCAAGATGTGCTTTTGCCATCACTTGATATCTTTCATCCTCCTGTTGTCTGTCTGTTTGTCATGAACTTTTCAAAAGAAAATATCATTTGAAACCACTTTGAAAATTGGAACCAAACTTGGTCACAATAGTCTTTAGTAGGCCCTTTGAAAAAATTGTGTCTTGCAAGTCTGCATCAGATTCAAGATAGCTGCCAGCTTGGAACATACAAATAAAGTTTAAATTAGGCCATATAACATTGAGGTCTGTTAGCCTACAGTAAAGCCAGAGACCTACCATGATTATCACTGTGATATACATATCACTCTGTTTATGGAAATGTAGTGAACATGCATGTGTCTTGATTGATGCATTATATATATTAAATCATAAATTTTTAGTCTCTCAAAAGCCTCTTTTATGATTTACTATTTTTATACCCCCGCTCTGAAGGAGGGGGTATACTGTTTTACCTCTGTCCGTCCATCCGTCCATCCGTCATTCCGTCCGTCCGTCCGTCACACATATTTTCGTCACATTTTTCTCAGCAACTACACATGACAGCCACTTGATATTTACTATGGTGCATCAGAATGGGGTCCTATACTGCGCCTCCCCTTTTGGGCCTTATGGGATCACCACTTCCTGTTTACAGACTTTGTGCATTTTTTACTTTTATTTTCCAAATTGTGACTTTTTCGTCGCATTTTTCTCAGCAACTGCACATGACAGCCACTTAATGTTTGGAATGGGGCATCAGTATAGGGTCCTATACTGCGCCTCCCCTTTTCAGCCATATCGTATCACCACTTCCTGTTTACCGACTTAGTGCATTTTTTACTTTTATTTTCAAAATTGTGACTTTTTCGTCACATTTTTCTCAGCAACTTCACATGACAGCCACTTGCTATTTGGAATGGGGCATCAGTATTGGGTCCTATACTGCACCTCCCCTTTTCGGCCATATCGGATCACCAGTTACTGTTTACCGACTTTGTGCATTTTTTACATTTATTTTCAAAATTGTGACTTTTTCGTCGCATTTTTCTCAGCTACTACACATGACAGCCACTTGATATTTGGAATGGGGCATCAGTATTGGGCTCTATACTCGCCCTCCCCTTTTCGGCTATATCGGATTACCACTTCCTGTTTACCGACTTTGTGCCTTTTTTACTTTCGTTTTCCAAATTGTGACTTTTTAGTCGCATTTTTCTAAGAAAATGCACACGACAGCTACTTCATATTTAGTATGGAGCTTCTTTGAAGGGTTCTATACTGCATCTCCCTTTTTCAGCCATATTGCTGTACTACTTACTGTTTTTTTTGACTTTATGATTTTTTTTACTTTCATTTTCCAAGGTGAACTTTTTTGTCACTTTTTGGCCACCAAACATCCAACTGTGTAAATGCACACTTGTAATGTGTCCACACCTGTATTGTGTCCACACACACTTAATTTTGCACTTACTTATTGATTCAGGGTTCAATGAG
>MJUU01069462.1:148441-159032 GCA_002080025.1 Modiolus philippinarum | reverse complement strand
TTTTTTTATTTTAAGTCCGATTTTGATGCAGTTTTTTTCAATGGATTCCTTGCAAAAAATTAATAAGCACTCAGCTATTAGATTTTTGGTAACTTAATTCCTTTCCCAGCTATGAGGGGCCGAACGGGGCCAAAATTGCGAATTTGCAGATTATGTAGAATTTTTATTTTTCATCAGATTTCAATGAGATTTTTTTCTTTGGATTCCTCTTGAGCTAAGCTTTCAGTAGTATATCAACGGATTTTTTGTAGGTCTTACCGTTTCTGAGCTACAAGGGGTCAAAGCTGCCAAAAATGCAATTTTTCTAAATATGTCAAATCTTTATTTTTCATGGGATATCGATGAGATTTTTTTCTTTGGATTCCTCTTGATCTAAGCTTTCAGCAGTATGTCAACGGATTTTGTGTAGGTCTTACCGTTTCAGAGCTACGAGGGGTCAAAGGGGCCAAAAATGCAATTTTTTTAAATATGTAAAATCTTTATTTTTCATCGGATTTCGATGGGATTTTTTTCTTTGGATTCCTCTTGATATAAGCTTTTAGTAGTATGACAACAGATTTTGTGTAGCTTTTACCGTTTCCTAGCTACAAGGGGTCAAAGGGGCCCAAATTGCAATTTTTCTAAATATGTCATATCTTTATTTTTCATGAGATTTCGATGTTTTTTTTTTTTGAATTTCTATGGATGTTAAGTTTTAGTTGATAGTACATATTTTGCATAGCTCTTACGGTTTTTTATCAGTAAGTAATCCCTATTTTGTTTCAAGCTAATAACTGTGTCTAGCTTCTTTTTGTGTCCATTTAATTATTGTGTCAAGCTCTTTACTGTGTCCACATTCACTTTTGTTGAAATTTCAGTGGTCGACATGCTGCGGTCGTATCATGGTGCGCTCGGCGTAGCCCTTTATTGTTAAATGGGACACTATGGTTGACCATGGATTTTATCAAACCATGGTTGACTTAACCATGGTCATGACCATGATTAACCATAGTCGGTGGCAGTGGTTGACGGTATGCTTATTATAAGATCTATATACAATGGTTTTGAATTTGTTAATTTGTATGTTGGTGTTATTATGTCTATTAAACTTGGCTCTATCCACCTTCCCTAGCCTTATTTAGAGTTCCTCTTCACTTTTAGCACATCTACCTTGATGTGAGAAATTATCAATAAATTTCAAATATATAGATATCTAGTGTAACAGTAAAAACTTTTGATAAGGTGTACATTGATTTTTTAGATTTTGCAAAATTGTCACAATTTGTAATGTTTCTTTTCTTTTGATGATTAATGTCACTTATATATAGTTAAATTATTTTGAATTATCACATTACAGGATTTCTTAAAGATCTTAAATCTTTTTTCAATAAATTATACTGAAACTCTTAAAACAAAGGGAGATAATTTAAAACTTGTTTCCAAATATGTGGCTAGATCTGCCTAGGTTGATTTTTGGAATGGCCACAAATTTGATGGGAGTGAAAACTTTATTTAAAAAAAAACTGGAATTGTTTGAATAGAATTGAAATTAAAATTAAAATATAAAAATTTGATGGGAGTGAAAACTTTATTTAAAAAAAAACTGGAATTGTTTGAATAGAATTAAAATTAAAATATAACAATCATAATACATGAAATGGTGTGAATTATTGTGAGCCTTTTGCAGAATTCGAAAGGGCTTTGAACTTGAATTATTGAATATGGATAAACATAGTGAAAGCAGTACAGAGCATTGTGAAATGAAAAGCAATTTTTTTATTGGTAATTATGTTAATCTATTATGCCTGTGCAATTGAGAATGTAAGCATGGTCAAACATATTATGCAGTCTTGCATGTGCATAAAATCACCTTAGGTCAATACCATAGCCCTGGTTATTGCAGACTTGACCATGGATAAGTCAGATTCAACCATAGTCATTGTTTTGGAAACCATGGTTGTTGATGGTAAGACCATGGTTGATATTATAAGCATGATTAACCATAGTATACCATGGTCAGAAGCATGGATTAACCATGGTTGAACCATGGTCAATCATGCTCTAACCATGGTCAACCATGCTTGTTCCTGCTTTATCCATGATTGTTCATGGTAAACCATGGTCATCCATGGTCACATTTCGCAGGGCATAATCAAAGTACCCAAAGGAAATAATTGCATAACATATTATGTTAAATAAGTGCCCAAAGCCTGGTGACATTGTATTTTCAGTTTGCATCAATGAAGATGAGGGGGACTATTAGAGTCCCCCAGCATCTATGTCTGCAACTACATCCAAATTCAATTGGGTGTATATTTCTGCTACTATGCATGGTTAGATTATCAAACTTTGCATGCAAGTGCATCTTGGGTTGACTGACAGCTTCCATGCAAATCAGGTCTTTTTGAACAATATTGTGTCCTTGATTGGCTTTCATTCAGATTTACATCACGTTCATATTTGGTAAGTGTACATAGTAGGATCACCTAACCTTGCGTGCGCATGCATCTCTGATGGTAGGTCAGCATCCAGGGGAATTTTTTTTAGTCCCCTACCGGTTTCTCAAAAGGGGACTTTAGGTTTGCACTTCGTCAGTCCGTCACACTCAGTTTTCCAGACTTTTTCCCATACTATAAGAGATATTTATCTAATTTTTGGTATGTAAGTCTACCACCATGAGTTACAGATCAAGTTCAAGTTTGGTTCCTGTTCAATAATTTTGGACAGAGTTATGGGCCTTTGACTTAGAAAATTTTGGTAAAATATAGGTTTTCCGGTTTTTTTTTTAAACCGATCCAGATATGAAGCTTATATTTGCTATGTGAGTCTTCCACTATGAGTTACAGATCAAGTTCGAGTTTGGTTCAGGTCCATTGATTTTTGACGGAGTAATGGGCCTTTGACTTAGAAAATTTTGGTAAAATATAGGTTTTCTGGACTTTTTTTTAGCTCACCTGGCCTAAAAGGCCGTGTGAGCTTTTGCCATCACTATGCCTCCGTCGTATGTCATCTGTCTGTCTGTGCATCAACAATTTCAAAAATCTTCTCCTCTGAAACCGCTGGGCCAAATGTAACCAAACTTGACTTGAGTCATCACCAGGGTATGGCTTCTCAAAATTGTGTTTGTTTAGTCGGCTGGTCAAACAACATGGCTGCCATTGCTAAAAATAGAACATAGGGGGTAAGTTGCAGTTTTTGGCTAATAACTCGAAAACCTTTACAGATATCAAAAATCTGACTGAAGTAAAAATGATCAGCATGATGAAATCTACCCTTCGTGCAATTTTGAAGAAAATCTGAAAACCCATCTCATATAGCCCTTTTCCATAAAATTTTCAAAATTTTCAAAATTTTTGCATTTTTTATTTTTTATTTCAAAAAGTGTAACAGATAGAGGTCAAGTGTAAATTGCAAAAATGTTCAGCATATCAAGATCTACNTATTGTGTCCATTTAATTACTGTATCAAGCTCTTTACTGTGTCTTCATTTATTTGAATTGCACTCATGTTCAAATTTCAGTATTCGACATGCTGCGGTCGTATCATGCTGCGCTCGGCGTAGCCCTTTATTTATATTTATTTTAAAAAGTGTAACAGATAGAGGTCAAGTGTAAATTGCAAAAATGTTCAGCATATCAAGATCTACCAAGCTGAAATTTTGAAGAAAATCCATAAACCCTTGTAGGAGTTATTGCCCTTTTTTCACCGAATTTTTAAAATTAACGTATTTTTCGTCTTTTATATCCAAATCTATAGAGGATGAAGGTTAAGTGTCAAATGATGAAATGTTTGCCATTCTGTGGCGACTTCAAAAGTGGTGTGGAAAAGAGTTTGTAGAACACCATTTTCAAAATGGCCGCTAAAAAAGGCGGGAAAATTCAACATTGTCTGATTTTAATAAAATTTGGTTTCCAAATAGATATTGATGTTGCAACTTCAAAACTGATGTTAAAAATTGTTCATTGACGGCCATTTTCAAAATGGCCACCCAAAAAGGTGGGAAAATTCAATATTGTCCAATTTCAATGAAATCTGGTTTCCAAATACTGGGGTAGGTATTTATGTCTCAACTTCAAAACTGATTTTTAAAATTGTTCAATGACCGCCATTTTCAAAATGGCCACAAAAAAAGGCGGGAAAATTCAACATTATCTGATTTCAATTAAATTTGGTATCCAAGAGGATATTGATGTCAAAAATTGTTTGTTGACTGCCATTTTCAAATGGCTGCAAAAAAAGGCGGGAAAATTCAGTGTTGTCGGATTTCAGTGAAATTTGGTTTCCAAATAGATATCGAGTTGCGACTTCAAAACCAATGTTGAAAATTGTTTGTTGACCACCATTTACAAAATGACATCTCGACTTCAAAACTGGTGTCAAAAGTGGTCCTTAGCAAGAGCATTTTTTGTCAAAAAAGCCGAACAAAGAAATATAGTGAAACATGATCAGACTTTAAATGCAGTTCAAGATATTGGTGGTGTTTGAGCTATGAAAGTTTGAGAGACTGAAGATCAACTGTATACTGTAACTATTACCTTGATTGTGGCAACTGAAAGCCAGGCGAGCGAAATACAGGCTCCTGGGAGCCTCTGGTTTCTAAACCGTTCCAGATATGAAGCTAATATTTGCTTTGTGAGTCTTCCACTATGAGTTACAGATCAAGTTCGAGTTTGGTTATGGTTCATTGATTTTGGACGGAGTTATGGGCCTTTGACTTAGAACATTGTGGTAAAATATAGGTTTTTGTTTTTTTTATAAACTGTTCCAGATATAAGGTAATATTTGCTATGTGAGTACCACTATGAGTTACAGATCAAGTTCAAGTTTGGTTCCGGTCCATTGATTTTGGATGGAGTTATGGGCCCTTGACATAGAAAATTTTGGTAAAATATAGGTTTTCCATACTTTTTCTAAACCGTTCCAGATAATATGAAGCTAATATTTGCTTTGTGAGTCTTCCACTATGAGTTACAGATTAAGTTTGAGTTTGGAGCTGGTTCATTGATTTTGGAAGGAGTTATGGGCCTTTGACTTAGAAAATTTTGGTAAAATATAAAAAATATAGGTTTTCCGTTTTTTTAAGGCAGGTTCTCTGCCTTCTAGCTGTCGGGTAAAGCCATGTTGAAAAAAGTCTGTTTCAACCAGACTCTAACATTAAGGAGACTACTTTGTATGAAAAGAATTGGAATGATCCAGACTATCGTTAAAAACTCGTACGGCTTACCAGTTATTCATACGAAGGCACAAAAAATAATCCATGCATGTGGCGATACAGTGTCCATTTCATGATCAACTACATCGTTTTATGTGTTTATTGTATTTATTTAATATCTTTTAAGAGATACTTTGCTTTTTTAATCTCAGAGCACTTAAACTGACATTCGAAATTCACGATTCGGTTCATTCATAAAAATTTCCTGTGGCGCGCAGTTTTTATGAATGGATACATAGTAACTTCTAGTTTCGCTGTTGTAACCAGAGTTGTTAACCCTCCTGGTCTCGCCATGAGGCTACCGGTTTCGGCAGCCGGTCTCACGTCTACCGATATGCCTCTGAAAGCTCTTGATATTAAAATTTTCTCTCAAAAATATTTTTTCGTTACACCGGAAGTAAATATTGGCTGTTCCAATCACACCCTGCGAGGTAAACACCCCGCCTAACGAGATCACGTGAGAACACGAATCAGCTGTGTATTAACGACAAAATGGCGTCGCAAAAAGGGTAGATACAATTCAAAATTCCAAAATAAATGGATAAAAGAGATGGACTTTTTGAGCAAGAGTGATAAATATATACATGCAGTGTTTCTGTTGTGTGGCATAACCTTTGCCTTAGTGCACGGAGGATGAAATGACGTTCGCCATAGAGAAACAGAGGGACACAAACGTAGTGCTCGACTTCGGACTCAAAACGCTGAAATTCTGTTTACATTTTTCACAGTAACTTCGGTGTTTTGTTATTTGTAGCTGAGCACAACCTACCATTCTCAGTAGCTTACACTGATGAGACATAAGTTGTCGAAATGCCCATATGTAGATAGTAAATTTACAGTGACTTCGTTATTGAGTTATTTAATCATATGCAAAAATAATGAAACTTAAGAACTAGATGACTTGACAGAGGAAGTGACAAAATTGGAAATATCAACATTAATTAAGCCACTGAGTGTTACACTTGTACTTGGGCTTGTACTTTGGAATACTTACATGTACGTATACCAACAAAGAGGAGCAAGACAATGAAATGTAAATAAATAGAGTTTTAAATAAATTGCCAACAACCCATATAAAAAACTGAAAAGACAACCTAAACCGGGAAGGAAAATTTCGGATTTTAATTCTTGAAAAAATTAAATGTCAAGATTTCAGCAAAACAGTAATAATTACAGAACTTCTGGAATACATGCTTTGATTTTTAAAACCTTCCAGATATGAAGCTAATATTTGCTATGTGAGTCTACCACTATGACAGATCAAGTTCGAGTTTGGTTCAGGTCCATTGATTTTTGATGGAGTTATGGGCCTTTGACTTAGAAAATTTTGGTAAATATAGGTTTTCTGGACATTTTTTCAAACTGTTCCAGATATGGAGCTAATATTTGCTATGTGAGTCTACCACTATGAGTTACAGATAAAGATGGAGTTTGGTTCCATTCCATTGATATTTGGCAGAGTTATGGGCCTTGGACTTAGAAAATTTTGGTAAAATATAGGTTTTCAGGACTTTTTTCTAAACCGTTTCAGATATTAAGCTGATATTTGTATTTTTAATCAACCACTATGGGTTTCAGATTAAGTTTGATTATGGGTTGGGTCCATTGATTTTTTTGACGGAGTTATGACCCTTGGGCTCGGAAAACTTTTCTTTTTTAACTATTTTTGCTGGTATAACAAAGAATTGTTCCATCGGTAGGAGACTTCTGTATTGCCTTGCAAATACGATCTACACTTGTTGTTCATAAATTTTTTTCAGAACCTAAAATACAACAAATTTTTTTGTGTATTTTTGCATACAAGGTATGGGCTACAATGCAAAATGAAATTTTTTTTCTGGCTGCTGGGCCAACAAAAAAAAAAAAAAAAATCCCAGGTCCCCACCTAATATGAAAATGGTTCTTGCCTTATTTCATTTTGTATTTGACATAGGTGAAACAGTAAAAATTATTGATGCCATGATTTCATTGTGAGTATAGTCCTTTATCCTGATAAACCTGTAGAGACACTGCCAGACAGATCTAGATCCATACAGACACTGATTTTTGCTGCTATGATTGTATTATTCAATTTAGGTATGCAGTGATTTTGCAGATGAAACTTTCGAATCAATAAATGCATATTCTGATTTCTCTAACTTTGTAAAATTCAATGTAAGCAGTTTGTTAGCTTAACTGACAGTTTTTGAGATAATCTGTAGACATTCATTCTATTGGGATTGTTTTGAATCAAAGCATGGATGTATTAGTCGGCATAAAAAATATCAGCCACAAAAAAATGCCAGTATGTCTGCTTGTTAATTGTAGATTTTGAAGTTGTTGAAAACATGTTCAGGTCAATTTCCTAACAACAGTATCAGTTGGCTGGTTTTATTATTTTACCACACACATTCAGACATGACAGTATACATGTATGTACCGTTTTAATTAGCACTAGTAATTTATTTGTAAATTTCACCCTTTGGGTTAAACAAACCTTGAAAACCCTTTCTCTTCAGAGCACATTGGCCATCGTGGTATATTGTGGGAGATTGAAATGAGTTCAACATTATGTAATTAATGACCACAAATTTCAAGTTGAATTCAAATTTCTGGGCACAGGGTACTGTCTTAAAAACACGTGCTTAGAAGTAGGTTTTGCATAATCAGAGCTTACTTGCATGATTTTTTTACTTTCAAATGCTTCAAATGTTTTATAGGGAAAAATTAGACAAAAAAATTACTGTTTGACAACAGTTGCTTGAAGCTACTTTTGAGCAGTGGGGGTATGGCAGATTTACAAAGGAATACAATAAATATTGTTATACCTTATAATATTTTCCTTATATAAATGTATTGGGGAAAAATATCGAAAATTTGTCTGTTTTATTTCTCAATCCAAAAAGCGATCTGTTGACCAGTCAACAGTTTTCAGTCTGTTGACCGACACCGATCTGTTGACCACCTGCCTTATTTTGATTGGTTCAAAAATATCACGCCCATATCACATGATCTCCTGTCATCTGCATAACCAAATTGGCGACATGAATTTGTATTCAGATGAAATGGAGCGTATTCATTGAACATGATAAGGTATAACAAAACAGTTATAGACTGTGTCCTCAAACAACAGCTGTTTTGTTTTACCCTCTGACTAAACTGTTGCACTCAGCCTTTGGCTTCGTGCAACAGTTCAGTCCTCGGGTCAAACAAAACAGCTGTTGTTTTCGGACCCAGTCAATAACTGTATATTGGTAGTGTATTGTGGGGATTCAAAATAAGAATCAACAGTGGCATATAAATAAATAGTGAAAATGAGTGAAATGCCAAACCATTTACCTGACATTTTATTTCATTGTTTTACTCATCGAAAAGATCCATGATTTTGTTTTAAGAGTCTGGATATTGTAAATAATTGATAAAGTTATTGGGAAAATAATAAATCTTGTTTGCTGATCATGACAGGGTAGAAATATCCCTCATACAATATTACACTAGAGTGGTGATATTTAAAACAAAAATCGTGGGAGGACCTCTCCTTACAGAACTGTAACCACAGAAGAGATTTTAATGCCATATAAAGATGTTGATTCTAAGATTTGAAGTCAATTAGGAATATCCTTGTCATTTGATCTTTGAAAAAAAAATCAATTCTGCTTATGAATGAGAAAAGTATGGAAATCGTGATTTACATTAAGATTTCAATTCTCTTTATATGATAACTAGCAAACAAAAACTCATTTTTACATGAGGCGTGCTTGCAGTGACTCAAATTTGTGTTTATATACGGCATTGTTGTAAACATACATGTATTTATGTCTCTGTATTGTTAATTAATGTGTTATCAAGTATAAAGTTAATTAAGGGCATGTTTGATTACTTCCCAATCTGATTGTCTTCTCTTTGAAAATGGGATTGGACAAAATGTCAAGGAGATTAAAAAATCCCAAAATAGATTAATATGAACCCACATATGCTGTATGAGAAGCCACTATAACAAGTCAAAACTCATACAGGGATGCCACTAAATAAGTAGATCTATCAGAATTGTCATAGTTACAAATGACATTGTTCAAAGTCTAGATAAGTGAGGTTTGGAGGAATATTAACATCAACGGTCAACATTATACTTTTACTTTGAAAAGGCATAGGTCTTGTGTGTACCGACTGTTTGTCATACATTCAATTGAAGTTATGGAGGAATGATATTCTGTTTGGTTTGTATATTTGTAGCCGCTGATTCTTTGATGTTTTATTGCCTAACTTCTCTGAATTTCATAAGCAAAAATAATGTCATAATTGGTTTAATTGTATAAGCAATATGCCATTTACTTCTTATTCCTGTTTTCTAATACTGATAAGATCAGCTTGGTCATGATGAGTTTTAAGTTAGTGTTGGTCTGTGATGTTGTGTCCTGAAATTACCAATAATAGAAATTTTGTCATTTTTAAGTTTTTTTTCATCTTTAAGTTGTCTTGACTTATTTTGAAGAGAAAGACTTCTGTCTTTACTATGATAACATGTAATGACATTATGTATTTTACCATATCTTTGTAAGTGATATAAAGGTCTTGGAGTTCACCAAGACTGTGTGATCATTTGAACACAGTACCTCTAGTTTGCTTTAAGGCAAAATGTCAAGGTTATTAGTGATGATTTGTTTAACAATTTTAAAACCAATAGGATTGCTATTATTATTTTTGAGGTCAAGATAGGGCCACACTTAGATTTGATTTTGGATTTACAAGAGACATGGAAAAAGAAAACATATTTATGTGTCCAGTTTATAATGGTGTATTGTTGTCTCGCCTGTGACGAAAGTCGCGGAAAGCGAGACATAGGGGTGCAAAGTATGACGGCGACGGTATTTACTTTTACTTTTTACAGGATATTTTGAAAACCCTTTGATGTAGGAACATCATATTTGGTCCAGTGGAAGTACTAATCAAGTGCTACCTGACAGACATAAAATCATGTGACCTTGACCTCTATTGCACGGTCCAGTGACCACGTTAAGTTTCTCTGATTAGATCCATATCTCAATAACTGTTAGTGGTAGGTCAATGATATTTGGTATTAGGTTGGTCTTGGGTAGTACATGACAGTCTGCTATATAGCTTTTGTCTGTGACCTCATTTTCACGGTTCAGTGAGCATGATGAGTTTTCAAGTATCTATTGATGTATGGTCAATAATATATTTGGTGTGTGGGTTTATCTTAGATGGAACATGACATCCTGCTATTTGGCTTTAGCCTTTGACCTCATTTTCACGGTCTAGTGAACATGTTTGGTTCTCCAGTATCTATATCAGTGGTAGGTCACTGATATTTGGCATTTTGGATTTTTGTCTCGCCTGCGACGAAAGTCGCTGAAAGCGAGACATAGGTATAGCAATCCGGCGGCGACGGCGGCGGCGGCG
>MJUU01069462.1:134546-147692 GCA_002080025.1 Modiolus philippinarum | reverse complement strand
GCAGTTTGTACAGCCTATACCAGTAGTCCTAGGCACTTGATAATTGACATGCAGCTGCATCTTGGGGAGTACATACCGATTCCATGTCTAGATGGTGGCCCTGGTCCCTTAGTCACACATGAACGATCACTAAGTTTTTAGCAAGCAATTTGTACAGCCTATACCAGTAGTCCCAGTCACTAAGTAAACTAAGTTGAAGAATTATATTTTATTTTTATAACTGCAACAGTAGATTAATGTGCAAAATAAAGCGATGCAAGGGGCGGGCGAGACAAATCCTGTGTCCACAGTTTATTTCTGCTTAAGTCCATTTCTCAATAACTAGAAGTGGTAGGTTGATAATATTTGGTATGTAGGTTGGTCTTGGGTAGTACATGTCAGTCTGGCAGGTGACTTTTGTCCTTGACCTCAATTTCACAGTCTAGTGAGCATGTTCACTTTTCTGATTAGTTCACTTAGATTTCACATCAATTTAGAGTCCAGCAGGGACAGGCGAGACATCCTTTAGGGTCATCACTTGTGGTTATATATATCAGTTTGCTATATTGCTTTTGTCAGCCAACATGTTAAGTTTTCTGAATTAGTCAGTTGGAGTTTTCACATCTGTTTTGTGACCAAGTAGGGACGGGCAAGACATCAATTTGGGTCCACACTTGTTAAACTAATCACTGTCCTATATGACCCAGGTGGCACTATATGTTTCTGAATATTTGTATTTAGGTGAGAGAAGCACATTAGGAATTTCAAGGGCAAACAAGGATCATAACATTCTTTATAAGTAATGAAAAAAAAAAACATTTGGCTCTCACATTGCATTTTGGTCAATTTTTCCAAAACATGACATGATAGCAAGACAAGAAATAACAAACAGCAAACACTGGTTGCACAAAAATAGTCCTGTTCCACCCTCTTGAATATCACCATGTTAAATGTGTCAACAAATAAATTTCTCTATAGTGATTCAAATGAAAAAAGCTAGATGCATTTTGTTGATATTTTCTTAGATATTAATGTAAATGATATAAGAATGACAGTGCATACCAAACAGGCCTAATCACTTCAGTGGGAGTATTTTACAATATACAGTCGTACTTCGATGGCTCGAACACCCAAGGGACCAATGAAAACAGTTCAAATTTGAGTGGTTTTTGAGCTATCGAGGTAAACCTATGTTTAAACTTGAACAAAGGGACCACAAAAATGGTTGGAGACATCCAGGGTGTTAGTATAGCCATTGAAGTTCCACTGTATCTGTAAAAGGGTGCTTGGGAATGTCTGTGATAGGACAGACATTTTTTGGGTTGTAGTTTTCATGGATTGAATTTTCACTTGACTTCCAACTGAAATGTCCTCTGTATAGTGAAAAGTCATCCCTGGAATTTTTGCATTGTATGTCAAAAATTTGTGCTAATGATAGCACTGCTGTAGTTTACATTGGTTTTTCAGGCTGATTGGCACTAAATAGGCAAAAATTGATCCTGTCCTATTTAGAAACTTCAGTACATAATAAAAGATCAACAGATGACAAGATTTTTTGCTATAAAGCTTAATACAATAAATAATTTACTGAACTGATAAACTGACAATTTTGTCATAGAAAGTAATTCAAGAACCTAATCAAATAGCCATAAAATATGATAGCAAAATTAATTAATAGAAAAATCATTACATTTTGAGAATACAATCAATTTCCTTCTCAACTAAAATGCTGTAAAAGCTACATATATTAGACTGAGTTATGCTACTACTCAGTATTTAACCGACTTGATACAATATTTTTTTTGCTGATAGGCCATGTAAAGTAATAATTATAATTAGATTATTATAAATATGAGGTTAGCGGAGAGCTTTTTTATGCCCTTACCGCTAGGTGTTTGTCTGTACGATCATCATTTTATCTGAGTCTCCTCCATCAGATTAAAACCAAACTTAAAAATATTCTGACAGCTAGAATCCTATCAGATTTTGGGGTTGGTACTCCCTAGGTCAAGGCCATAGTTGCTGAAAATAGATAGAAAATTTGAAGAAAATTTTTGCTTCCAGATGACAACATGAGTATCCTTTATCAGATCAAACCAAACTTAATAACATAAGACAAAACCTATTGATTTTGGGGTTGCTACCAGTCATTGGTTGAAAATAGTCGGGAATTTCGAAGAAAAATTTGATTTCTAGATAAGAACTTGAATAAAAAATTTAACTAGATTTGCAGTTGCAAGCAATAGCTGATATCACCCCAGCAACCAATTTGGTGATTCCATTTTATTCGCAGTGTCAAAATCTACCTAGAAATCAATTTTCATTGAAATCTGACAGAGTTGAAATTTTGACGAAAAACTCAGCAGCCATCTTTGAAATGGCAGCCATTTAGAAATTTTTTGTTGTTGCATGAGGATGGCTGACATGCACTTATTTATTTCATGCTATAGAGCTCTATGGATATTTGGGTTACTACCCTAAAGTCAAGGTCACGATGGCTAACAATAAGCAAAAATTTCAAGAAATTTTTGGTTTCCAAATGAATATTTTGTCATCAGATCAAAAACTGTTTACTTGATTACAAACTCAGTTCTTACACCCAACAGAGCCTGTTTGATTTTAGGATGTCACAGTGACTAAAAATAGACTTAAAATATCAAGAAAATTTTGGTTTCCACATGGTACTTGGGACAGGCGCAAAAATTACTCGTTTTCTTGGATACTTTCATTTCAAATTTTATTTCCTTACCCTTTTATCAGATAAGATTTTGATAAAACAGAAACTTTCAACTGACTTTCAATCAGGAACTGCAAGAAACTGTGGAAAGACTAATTCCTTTAGATCTCCAGGATGCAAAACCTAATTTATTCATTTAATTATGCAGGGTAGAAAACTTGTTTCAAAATTTTGTCAGCTCTTTAATCTTTTTAAGATTTCAGCAGAATTAGATGTAGTCAAACCAGTACTATAAAGTCACCTCATTTCAGCAAATATTCAGTATTATCAGGTCACTTTGTTTTTGTTCTGTTGTAGTTTTAACTTTTTATTAACCAGGTTTTCCATCGTATATATATCCTACCCATTTGGCTGCTGCCAAATGGGTACATCATTCTTCTGGAGCAAATCTCCTACAGTATGTGAGACAGAAAGTTCATTTGTACATATATCAAAGGTGTGCATGGTACTTTGATTTTGATTTTGATAATTTATGTCCAAAATATCAGTTGTTGAACCTAGTCATTTTTACGTCAAATTTTTATACCCTGCCACACGTAGTGGCGAGGTATTATGTTATACCCAAAGTTTGTGTCCGTCCATCCGTCCGTGTCTCTGTCCGTCCGTCTGTCCCCCGAAGGTTTCCGACTGATAACTTGTGAACGAAATAACATAAGGTCTTCAAACTTGGTATGTAACATCTTTACCACAAAACTCAGGCCAAGTTCGATTTTGGGTTCAGAGGTCCAAGGGGTTCTGGAGTTATGGCCCTTGAAACTTTGAAATTTTGTGGAACGTGGCAGGGTATCATGTAATGCACCATTACTATTTTTAACAATAGGGTACCCCCTTTGTCCGGAGCAAACCTTGTAAAGGTCAGTATTTGAGACAGGAAGTTTTTATAATGCAGATCAGTTGTACATATATCAAAGGTGTGCATGGTACTTTGATTTTAATTTTTGATTATTATACACCCCGCAAACAAAGTTTGGGGGTATATAGGAATCACCCTGTCTGTCCGTCCGTCTGTCCGTCTGTCCATCTGTCTGTCTGTCCATGTACCTCGTCGGTGCATGTTCTCCTAAACAACTGCTTGGATTTTGATGAAATGTCACACAGTTGTAGTACATCATTTGAAGATGTGCATGAAGTAATATAATTGCCGCCTGAAATTTTTAAGGGGAGATAATTCATCTTTGAATATTTTCTTGAAAAAGGGATAGGGGAACCATGTCAGCGCATGTTCTCCTAAACAGCTGCTTGGATTTTGATGAAATGTTACACAATTGTAGTACACCATCTGAAGGTGTGCATGAAGTAATATGGTTGCTGCCCGAAATTTTTAAGGGGAGATAAATCGTCTTTGAATATTTTCTGGAAAAAGGGGGAGGCGAACCATGTCAGCACATGTTCTCCTAAACAGCTGCTTGGATTTGGTTGAAATGTTACACAGTTGTAGTACACTATCTGAAAATGTGTATGAAGTTATATAGATGGTGTCTAAAATTTTGAAGGGGAGATAATTCATCTTTGAAAATTTTCTGGAAAAAGGGGTAGGGGGTGATCCTTGTCAGCGCATGTTCTCCTAAACTTTCGCTTGGGGGGGAAACCTGGCTGCCATACGGCGACAGCTCTAGTTTATGTCAAAAATATCACTTGTTGAACTTAGTCATTTCTTAGTCATTTTTATACGACCGCAAAAATTTTTGCGGTCGTATAATGGTATGGTGCTGTTCCGTCGTTGTCGTCTTTGTCGTCATTGTCGTCGTCGTCGTTGTCGTCGTTGTCGTCGTTGTCGTTGTCGTGGTCGTCGTCTTTAGACACTTTTGTTTTTGGCCAATAACTTAAGTTCCAGATGATCAATCCTTGTGAAATTTTTACACAATGTTCCTTGGCACAAAAGAAATGCTTGGGTAAGTTTTGGTCATTGTGGCCCCACCCGTTTTAAAAAAAGGGGCCAAAAGGGGTTAAATTAGGTGTTTTCACATATTTGACTGTAGAATCTTTATTATTTGTTGGATTTTGATGGGGTTTCTTTCAGTAAACTCCTTAGAAAATTTCCAATCTGGAGTATGCCAACGGATTTCACGTGGCATGTATAGTTCACGAGATAAATGGGGCCCAAAAGGGGCGAATTTCAAAAATTTAATTTTTTTATTTTTAGTCCGATTTTGATGCAATTTTTTTCAAAGGATTCCTTATGAAAAATTTACATAGTGCTCTACTATTAGATTTTTGGTAACTTGTTTCCTTACCCAGCTATGAGGGGCCAAAGGGGGCCAAAATCATAAATTTACAGATAACCTTAAATTTTTATTTTTCATCGGATTTCGATGGGATTTTTTTCTTTGGATTCCTCTTGATGTAAGCTTTCAGTAGTATGTCAATGGATTTGGCGTAGCTCTTACCATTTCCGAGCTTTGAGGGGCGGAAGGGGGCCAAAATCATAAATTTACAGATAACCTAAAATTTTTATTTTTCAACGGATTTTGATGGGATTTTTTTCTTTGGATTCCACTTGATGTAAGCTTTCAGTGGTATGTCAACGGATTTTGCTTAGCTCTTACTGTTTCCGTGCTATAAGGGTTCACAGGGGCCAAAACTGCAAATTTGCAGATTACCTAAAATTTTTATTTTTCATCGCATTTTGATGGTCTTTTTTCTTTGGATTCCTCTTGATATAAGCTTTCAGCAGTATGTCAATGGATTGGGCGTAGCTCTTACCGTTTCTGCGCTATAAAGGGTCAAAGAGGAATCATAAGGAGTCATAAGGGCTAATTTTTATTTTCCCTAGTTTGTGTCCAGCTAATTACTTGGTCAATCTCCTTATTGTGTCCATCTAATTATTGTGTCAAGCTCTTTCCTATGTCCATACTCACTTTAAATTACACTTTTTCAAATTTCAGTGGACGACATGCTGCGGTCGTATCATGCTGCGCTCGGCGTAGCCCTTTATTAACAATGGGTACCCCCTTTGTCCTGAATAAATCTCTTATGGTTTTTGAGACCTGAAGTTTCTATTTCGCAGATCAATTGAACATATATCAAAGGTGTGCATGGTACTTTGATTCTGATTTTTGATAATTTATGTCAAAAATATCAGTTGTTTAAATTAGTCATTTTTATGACAAATTTTTGACAGTAGGGTACCCCCATTTGTCCGGAGCAAATCTATTGGTACATCATTTTTCCGCAGCAAATCTCCTACAGTTTAATGGACAGGAAGTTTTTATAATGCAGATCATTCGTACCTGTATCAGAGGTGTGCACAGTACTTTAATTTTCCTTTTTGATTAAAATCCAAGTTGCTGGACTTTCAGAAATAGGCTACTTTGGTGGAGGGTTTAACATTGAAAATGAAAAACAGCCAATCAAAGATTGCCATCCCCCACTACCCCTTTTTGGACCCCCTCCCCTTGTAAAAAAAAGACAAGTGTTTTTGAAACTAAATTAATCATTGAATCTGTAAAACACCAAAAAGATATATGGTTGCTAGGTAGAATTTCAAAAAGTGCAGGTTTCTGAGAATTTCAGGAAATTATCAAAATTAGAATTAAAGATTTTTGCTACCTGACTGTTGAAAATTATTATTTTTACTGTAAGGAATTGAAAAAGATATGGTTGCTAGATAGAATTCCAAAAAATAATGGGTGTTTGAGAGTTTCAGAAAATTTACCAAACTTAGAATAAAAAAATTTTTGCAATCAGATTATGGAAAATGATCACTGATACTATAAGGCATCAAAAAAGATATGATTGCTAGGTAAAATTCCAAAAAGAAATGGTCTTTGAGAGTCTCAGAAAATTTACCAAAATTAGAATCAAAGTTTTTTGCACTCTGATTATTGAAAATGATTTTCACTACTGTAAGGAATTGAAAAAGATATGGTTGCTAGGTAGAATTCCAAAAAATAGTAGGTCTTTGAAAGTTTCGGGAAATTTGCCAATATTAGAATCAAAGATTTATGCAATCTGACCATTGAAAAAATCATCATTGAAACTATAAGGCATCAAAAAAGATATGGTTGCTAGGTAAAATTCCAAGAAGTAATTGGTTTTTGAGAGTTCCAGGAAATTTACCAAAATGAGAATCAAAGATTCTTGCAACCTGACAGATGAAATTCATCATTATAACTCTTAATAATTGAAAAAGATATGGTTGCTATGTAGAATTCCAAAAAAATAATGGATGAATCTTTGAGAGTTTCAGTAACTTTACCAAAATTAGAATCAAAAAGTTTTTTTGCAATCTGACCATTGAAAATGATCATTAAATCTAAAAGGCATCAAAAAAAGATATGTTTGCTTGGTAAAATTCAAAAAAATAATGGGTCTTTGAGAGTTCCAGGAAATTTACCAAAATAGAATCAAAGATTTTTGTAACCTGATAGCTGAAATTCATCATAATAACTCTAAATAATTGAAAAAGCTATGGTTGGTAGGTAGAATTCCCAAAAATAATGGGTCTTTTAGCCTTTCAGGAACTTTACCAAAATTAGAATCAAGGTTTTTTGCAATCTGACCATTGAAAATGATCATTAAAACTATAAGGCATCAAAAAAGATATGGTTGCTAGGTAATTTTTAAAATTCCAAAAAATTGGTCTTTGAGAGTTTCAGGAAATTTACCAAAATTAGAATCATATTTTTGAAATCCTAGTGTTCATACTAGCTGATGACATAAAAAAGTTGCTTAATTATAAAACTTCATGTTGGAATTTCAAAAATTACTAGTTTTTGACATTTTCAGGATATTTACCAAATTTGGCACCAGGGTCTAAATTCTAAAAGCTTAGAATGGCTTCAAAGAGAAATTCTAATAATTCCTCATGAAAATATAAACCAGGAAATCAAAATTATACATAGAGTTCCAGTCGTTCTGATGAGTACTGATTGTTTACATTTTTTGGCCCCTTAAGGGCATGCCCCCAGGGGTCATACCAAAAGTCCGCTATCATCAGTAAATGAGATGCATATAATCGAACTTGCATACAAAGTTTCAGCTTCCAAACATGAATACTTTAGAAGATTTTGCAAATTACTGGATATCTCGAACTACATTTTCGCTCATTTTTCTGCCCTGAGGGCAAATTTAAAAATTCCGAAACCTTCGGCACAGACAACTTTTATAGTGTTACTTATACCCTTATTACAAGGTTTCTGCGATTAAAGGTGTAAGAGGAGTTCCAGCGGAATCAATTTTTTTCATTTTTTGGACCCCTAAGAGGCCATGCCCTGAGGGGTCATACCAAAATTCCGACACCCTCTGTGAAGTTGCTACATAATATGCGAGTTAATTCCTGAGTTTCAACTTTCTAGCCCAAATGGCCTTGGAAATTTCTTCAATTATTGAATATCACAAAAATTTGTTCCCGCCCATAATTTGCCCCTAGGGCATTTGACCTAAATTCCGAATCCACAGTGCGCAACTTCTGATCATACTCTAATATGGTGCCAAGTTTCAAATTTGTATCTCTATTAAATAGTTTCAGAGCTATCGGGGAGCATTACAAACGCACATACGTACATTTGGACGGACTGCATTACATAATCCCCCCGCTTTCGCTAAGCGGGGGGATAATTAATGAAAATTATAAGTACATTTCAAATATTCAGGGTCAACCCTTGTGTAAGATATACTGTCAATGTAAAAGAAAAGCCGGTTTGCTGTCACATTGACAGCTTTCCTCAATTAAAAGGTCACCTCTCCTATAAGGTCAGATTTTTTTGGTCCAAGGGTGACCTTAAAAACAGGTTAAAACAAGGAAATGTACAGAGTACTACAGACATCTGTTTCTGTCACAATATATGGACATAATCAGTGTATTTCCAAACTTTCTAATTTAGAATGTAGTTGTGATAAATGTAGAATTTTAATGAAACAATTCTATCAGCTGCCAACAAGTCATATTTAACATGCCATGGTTCAGATGCCAAAAATCTTCTCAAACTATAATTCAGGATGATTCACAATGGATATACAATGGAAGGGATTAATATATTTTATTGGTAGGGTTTTTTTATACTCTGAAAATTTGCATGATTGGTAAAGAATAGATGATAAGATATTACAAAGCTGTTGCTGCCATTGGTTCATATCTTTTTATCCTTATTGTGGTCACTGTCTATATAATGAAATGAGACACAGAAATCAAGCACAGCTATATTTCTTTCATCCTTAAGTTATGTATGGTGTCCGTTTGTTTGTTGGTCTGTCCGTTTGATCATTATTCCATCTGCCAATTAAGGGTACACATTTTGTGGCGACTACGCCTACTTAAAGCCACTTGGTGAAATTCAATGAAACTTTCACAGAATGTTCAATGCATAGTGCCATTGTGCACCAGCTATTTAATTATACCCCCCACGAACGAAGTTCAGGGGGGTATATAGGAATCACTCTGTCCGTCTGTCTGTCCGTCTGTCTGTCTGTCTGTCTGTGATAGCAAATAATTTTTCGTAACAGTTTTTCCAGTAACTACTCATCACAGCAACTTGAAATGTTGTATGCAAGTTTATAATGATGTCCTATACTGCAAGTAGCGATTTCAGGATTGTCGGACATCTACTTCCTGTTTACCGACTTAGTTAATTTTCGAGATCTTTTGTCAATCGTTGAAACTTTTCGTAACATTTTTCTCAGTAACTACTCATCACTGCAACTTGAAATTTTGTATGCAAGTTTATAATGATGTCTTATACCGCAAGTAGCGATTTCAGGATTGACGGACATCAACTTCCTGTTAACAGACTCAGTTAATTTTCGATATCTTTTGTCAATTGTTGAAACTTTTTGTAATATTTTTCTCAGTAGCTACTCATCACTGCAACTTGAAATTTTGTATGCAAGTTTATAATGATGTCCTATACTGCAAGTAGCGATTTAAAGATTGCCGGACATCTACTTCCTGTTTACCTACTTAGTTAATTTTCAAGATCTTTTGTCAATCGTTGAAACTTTTTGTAACATTTTTCTCAGTAAGTACTCATCACTGCAACTGGCAATTTGGTATGCAAGTTTATTATGATGTCCTTTACCGCAAGTATCGATTTTAGGATTGCCATACATCAACTTCATGTTTACAGACTTAGTTAAGTTTCGAGATCTTTTGTCAATCGTTGAAACTTTTCGTAACAGTTTTTTCAGTAACTACTCATCACTGCAACTTGAAATTTTGTATGCAGGTTTAGAAGGATGTCCTATACAGCTAGTAGAGATTTCAAGATTGCTGGACATCTACTTCCTTTTTATATGACCGCAAAAATTTTTGCGGTCGTATATTGGTATGGTGCTGTCGTCGTCGTCGTTGTAGTCGGCGTCGTTGTCGTTGTCGTTGTCGATCGTCTGTAGACACTTTAGTTTTTGGTCAATAACTTTAGTTCCAGTAGATCAATCCTTATGAAATTTTAACATAATGTTCTTTGGTACAAAAGGAAGGTTTGGCTCAGTTTTGGTCATTGTTGCCCCACCCGTTTTTAAAAAAGGGGCCAAAAAGGGTTAAATTGGGTGTTTTCACATGTTTGTCTTTAGAATCTTTATTATTAATCGGATTTTTATGGGGTTTCTTTCAGTGTGCTCCTGAGGAAATTTCCAATCTGGAGTATGCCAACAGATTTAACGTAGCATGTACCGCTCACGAGATAAATGGGGCCCAACAGGGGCAAATCTCCAAAAAAATAATTTTTTTATTTTAAGTCCGATTTTGATGCAGTTTTTTTTAATGGATTCCTTGTGAAAAATTAATATGGCGCTCAGCTATTAGATTTTTGATAACTTGTTTCCTTTCCCAGCTATGAGGGCCGAACGGGGCCAAAATTGCGAATTTGCGGATTATGTAGAATTTTTATTTTTCATTGCATTTCGATTGGATTTTTTTCTTTGGATTCAACTTGATCTAAGCTTTCAGTAATATGTCAACGGATTTTGTGTAGGTCTTACGGTTTCCGAGCTACAAGGGGTCAAAGGGGCCAAAATTGCAATTTTTCTAAATATGTCAAATCTTTATTTTTCATCGGATTTCAATGGGATTTTTTTCTTTGGATTCCTCTTGATCTAAGCTTTCAGGGATATGGCAACGGATTTGGCGTGGCTCTTACCGTTTCCATGCTACAAGGGGCCAAAGGGTCCAAAATTGCAATTTTTCTTAATATGTCAAAATTTATTTTTCATCAGATTTCGATGGAATTTTTTTTTTTTGAATTTCTATGGATGTAAAGTTTTAGTTGATAGTACATATTTTGCATAGCTCTTAAGTTTTTTTCATCAATAAGTGATCAAAAGGGTTGAATTTTTCCCTATTTTGTTCCTAGCTAATAACTGTGTCAAGCTTCTTTTTGTGTCCATCTAATTATTGTGTCAATCTCTTTACTGTGTCCACATTAACTTTGAACTACTTTTGTTAAAATTTCAGTGGTCGACATGCTGCGGTCGTATCATGCTGCGCTCGGCGTAGCCCTTTATTAACAAATTAGTTAATTTTTGAGATCTTTTGAGCAAATTTCACAATTGTTTAGTACACAATGGAATTGTGCAATTATAACTTTTTTGTGACAAATCATATCGGGGATCTTCTTCTCCAATGGGGAGTGGGGGTATCATTTTGTGGCCCTCCAGGCCACAGTACCTCTAGTTTAATTTGACTTGATTTTTTTTAATGTTGATTTGTTTACTTCGGGAATCAAATGGGGAGGGGCTGTATATTAGTGAGCTTGCTCACAGTTTTTAGCTCACCTGGCCTAAAAGGCCATGTGAGCTTTTGCCTTCACTCAGCGTCAATCATCCCTCTGTCATCCTTCGTCAGTCTGTCCGTAAACTTTTCACATTTTGACTATCTCCTCTGAAACCAATAGACCAATTTGAACCAAGCTTCACATGGATATTGTTTGTAAGGTCCTGTACTAAGATTGCTTAAATCATTCAGATTGGCCAAAAAACATGGCCACCAGGGCCAAACATAATTTAACATTGGACCCTATTTGAAAACACTTATTTCACCATGTATTTTGAACGACTAGGGCAAATTAAACCAATTTTACAGGAAAGATGCATGGAAGGTCCTTCATGAAGTATGCTGAAATTTTTTTGATCCGCCAAAAAACATGGCTTCCAGCGGGGAACATACTTTAACATTGGACCCTATGGGAAAAGCACATTTTAACTATCTCCTCTGAGACCACTGGACCAATTTGAACCAAACTTTACAGGAATAATATTTGTAAGGTCCTTTACTAAGACTGCTTAAATTTTCCAGATCGGCCAAAAAACATGGCAGCCTGAAGGCCGAACATAGTTTAACAGTGGACCCTATGGGAAAACACACATTTTGACTATCTCTTCTGAAACTACTGGAGCTAATTTTACCAAACTTTTCAGGAATGATGTATGGAAGTTGCTTCATGTAGAATGCTGAAATTTTTTTGATCTGCCAAAAAACATTATCACCATTAACTGTGAACATAGTTTAATATTGGACCCTATGGAAAAAGCACATTTAACTATCTCTTCTGAAACTGCTAAAAAGAATTGAATCAAACTTTACAGAAATGATATTGGAAGGTCATTTACTAACCTTGCCAAATTTTTTTGATCCATCAAAAACCATGGCTGCTATGGCTGAACATAGTTTAACATTGTACCCTATATATACTAGTATGGGAAAATGTGCACACATTTTGACTCTCTCCTCTGAAATAACTAGAGCTAATTAAATCAAACTTTACAGGAATAATGTATAATTCAATGTAGGTCCTTCACTTATATTGCTGAAATTTGTTTTTGATCCCATAGAGAACTTGGCAGCCAGAGGGGAACATAGTTTAACATTGGACCCTATGGGAAAAGCACATTTTAACTATCTCCTCTGAAACTACTGAAGAGAATTGATATAAACTTTACAGAAATAATGTTTTGAAGGTCCATCACTAAAATTGCCCCAATTTTTTCAGAGCATCCAAAAAACGTTGCTGTCAGGGCCGAACGTAGTTTAACATTTTACCCTATGGGAAAATACACATTTGACTATCTCTTTTGAAATGACTTGAGCAGATTAAACAAAACTTTACAGCAACGATGTATGGAAGGTCCTTCACTTAGATTGCTGCCAATTACAGTTTATCTTCTGAAACCAGAAAGCCAGGTGAGCGATACAGGCTCAGCCTTCTAAGCCTCTATAGTTCCAGTGTATGTTGTGTCCACTGACTTAGTTTATTCCTTACAATAAAGCAGATTTACTCCAAACACATCAATTAAGATTTCCTTATTTTTGTCTCGCCCACGACGAAAGGCGCGGAAAGCGAGACATATGCGTACAAAGTATGACGGCGACTGCGGCGGCGGCGGCGGCGGCGGCGGCGGTGGCGGCGTAAACTTTCATGTTAAGTTTTTGTGATTAGGTCATTTTCTCAGTAACTATAAATGGTAGGTCAATGATATTTGGTATATAGGTTGGTCTT
>MJUU01069462.1:103240-133427 GCA_002080025.1 Modiolus philippinarum | reverse complement strand
GGGACGGGCGAGACATCAATTTGGGTCCACACTTGTTATTTTTATGCACTAAGGTGCAACTGGTAAATACAAATGTATTTCATTCAGTCAAGGATTTTTTTGCACTTTAGTTCTCTGATTCATCATGGTATTTATGATTTCTATATCATCTGAAGTTTAATTTTTCAGAGTTCTCTCTAAAAACTCTTTAAAAAAATGCTTGCTGTTGTGTATGTTACAAATGCTGAGATTTTTCAAAAAAGAAAGCTGACTCACCAAGTAATAAATATAGAAGTAAAAAAAATGGAAGACCAGAAATTTCTTCCGTTTATATATGGCTAGATGACTCCATGTCCCTCCATGTAATGTTCTCTTGTTTTACCTAATGAGTAAGTTTGGAATAACCATTCAGAGCTGTTTTTTTATCAACCATAAACAGCATCCATGATGAATGACCATGAAAAATGTCTTAAAAGGGTGAGGGCTTTTGCATAAAAGTTTTGGAACACATGAAATCAAAGATCATTATAACTTTTGATCATGTTAGAAATTCTTCATCTTATTCGATCATTTTTCTGTGTTAATTTAGAAGAGAATTTTAAAGATCCCAGTCTTTAATCTTGGACACTCCTTCAATCATCTCAGACTTGCAAGCTTTTTTGGGGAATAGTAGATCGTCCCTGCCAGTGTCGGGTTTCTCTTAGACTTGCTACAAGTCCCTCACTTATTTATTTGGATCATATATTTTATACTATCCCTCTGATAGCAGCTAAATTTATTGACAACACTTGTATACTAACAACTGCTGTACACTGTTGGATTATATACTTGACATTTTCATAGCATATATAATTTTAAGGGGCAATAATTAAAGGAGCAAATTTTACAGAGGGACTTGTAGCAAGTTTAGGTTTCTCTGAGAAATGGGCATTAACCAAGAACCCCATTCAACGAAATAACAAAAAACTTCAACATAATTTTTATGAACTGTTGTCCGAAAGGACGGAAATGAATTTTTGATATACAGATGTTTATACAGGAATATAAGATTTTAAGAGATGAATAAATATTTTTGTAGTTGCTAGCTGACTTATAGATACAATTAATTGGAGGTGGGATTTTAGTAAATGGTATAAACAAAGGAAATATATTAAAATATGAAATTGGCTTTATGCAAGTTGTAAGAATTTTCAAAGCAATGCAACTTCAAAACATTAATGATACAAAACAAAGAGAGAAAAAAAAATTGTCAATACCTAAGTATACATACTAACAACAGGTGTGTTTACCCATTATCTTGTTGTTTGATTAAGGTGAAGTTGATTAAGATAAAAACCTTAAATCTACATGCTTGATAAGAAAAAGAAGATTAAAAGGAACATGCTTTAAGAGATTAGCTAACTCCCTGTTACATGATCAGTGTATCGGGCCTGATATCAGTGAAATTATATAGCATGGGAAATAAACGATTTGTTTGCAAAACAATTGTGACAAACTGTTTTAGACGATTTCATCACCAGCTAAATGATTAAGTAAATATGTGAATAAATAATGATATTTGGGTTATTTGATGTGGTTTGTTTCCATTGTTTTATTCACTTTTTTATACGACTGCAAAAATTTTTTGTGGTCGTATAATGGTATAGTGCTGTCCTCGTCGTCGTCGTTGTCGTTGTCGTCGTCGTCGTCTGTAGACACTTTTGTTTTTTGTCAATCCTAATGAAATTTTAACACAATATTCTTTGGCACAAAAGGAAGGCTTTGATAAGTTTTGGTTATTATGACGCCTTCAGTTTCTAAAAAAGGGGCCAAAAAGGGTTAAATTGGGTGTTTTCACATATATGGCTGTAGAGTCTTTATTATTTATCGGATTTTGATGGGGTTTCTTTCAGAGTGCTGCTTAGGAAATTTCCAATCTGTAAAATGTCAACTGATTTCACATCGCATGCACCGTTCTTGAGATAAATGGGGCCCAAACAGGGCAAAGTTCAAAATTTTTATTTTTTTTTTAAGTCCGATTTTGATGCAGTTTTTTCCAATGGATACGTTATGAAAAACTAATATAGTGCTGCACCTTCAGATTTTTGATAACTTGTTTCTTTCCGAGCTGTGAGGGGCCAAACGGGGCCAAAATTGCAAACATACGGATTACCTACACTTTTATTTTTCATTGGGTTTGGATTGGATTTTTATGCCCCGCCTACGATAGTAGGGGGCATATAGTGTTCGGGTCTGTCTGTCTGTCTGTCCGTTCGTCCGTCCCTCCGTCCGTCCCAAGTTAGGTTTACCCTTAGGTTGAAGTTTTTTTCTGTGAAGGATGTATGCTATTATCCTGAAACTTTGTATAAATACACATTAGGTTATAATTAAACAAAGATCATAATAAAAATTTATCCCGGCTACCAACTTCATGCCTCACTGATCATGTAAAATAGGGAGGGTAGTATGAGGTTTACCCTTAGGTTGAAGTTTTTTTTCTGTGAAGGATGTATGATATCATCATGAAACTTTGTATAGATACACATTAGGGTATAATTATTCAAAACTCATAATAAAAATTTATCCTGAGTGTCAACTTCATTCTTCACTGATCTTGGATAAAAGGGGGGTAGTATGAGGTTTACCCTTAGATTGAAGTTTTTTTCTGTGAAGGATGTATGCTATTATCATGAAACTTTATATAAATACACATTAGGGTATAATTAAACAAAAATCATAATAAAAATTTACCCTTGCCACCAACTTCTTGCTTCACTGTGGAAAAAAGAGGGATGGTATGAGGTTTACCCTTAGGTTGAAGTTTTTTCTGTGAAGGATGTATGCTATCATCATGAAACTTTACATCAATACACATTAAGGTGTAATTAAACAAAAATCATAATAGAAATTTCTCCATGCTACCAATTTCATGCTTTACTGATCATTGAAAAAGGGGGATAGTATGAGATAATTTCCTGCTTTACTGTTCATTGAAGAAGGGGGATAGTAATGAGATTTAGTTTCTTTTCTGTGATGGATGTATGCTATTATCATGAAACTTCATATAAATACACATTAGGATACAAATAAAAAAAAAAACATAACATATTTACCCATGCCACCAAATTCATACTTAACTGATCATGAAATATAGCATTGTTCAAAATAGGTGTGAGGCGGGGCATTGTGTCCGTTAGACACATATTCTTGTTTTCTTTGGATTCCTCTTGTTGTAAGCTTTTAGTAGAATTTCGACAGATTTGGTGTAGCTCTTACCGTTTCCAATCTATTAAGGGTCAAAGGGGCCAAAATTGCTATTTTTAGAAATATGTGAAATTTTTATTTTTTATCAGATTTTGATGGGATTTTCCTTGGATTCCTTTTACATAAGGTTTAAGTAGTATGTGACATATTTGATGTATCTGTTAAGCTAAAAATTTTTATTTACCTCGGATTTTTTTCTTTTGATATCTCTTGATGTAAGCTTTTAGTTGGAAGTCAACAAATTTTGCATAGCTCTTACCATTTCTGATCAACAAGGGATCAAAAGTGCTGATTTTTTTTCCCTACTCTATGTCCAGCTCCTTCTTGTGTCCATCAAATGCCTGTATCAAGCTCATTACAGTATCCACATTATTTATTGAATTACACTAAAAAAAATGTTCAAATTTCAGTGGTCGACATGCTGCGGTCGTATCATGCTGTGCTTGGCGTAGCCCTATATTACCTTTTTGGGCCATTTAGTGCTTGCTATATGGTGTGAGGTTCCTTACTGTGTTGAAGACTGTACGGTGACCCCCTAGATGCTTTGTTTTTGGTCGTTTTAACCTGGATATGGGATGTTGTCTCCTTGACATTTACCCCATTTCCTTTCTTTTTCATACTGATTATTGATGCAAATAATTTTCAAGTCTTTGTTATGAATTTTAACTATCATAATTAGGCATCTTAACTGCAAATTTTATTTAGACAAAGAAATTTTAATGCTGTTGCCTTGCCAGTGGCGAAGTTGTCAACAATTGGAAACTATTGAGAATTTACAAGCTAATGTTAGTTGTAGGTCCATAGTTTTTGATGTGCAGTAGCATTAGTTGGGTACAACTCCAATCCCAACTTATGGTCCTATTCCCCCAGTCGTGCAGGAATGATCATGTTATGTTTGTACAGCTTGTACCAGTAGTTCTAGCCACTTGATATTTGACGGCCAGTTGCGTCTTGATGAGTACATAATGATTCCATGCCGGGATGTTGGCCCGAGCCCCTTACTGGCCCTTAATCATCCATTAACAATTACGTTAAGTTTTAAGCAAACATATTGTACAGCCTGTATCAGTAGTCCTAGCCACTTGATATAGGACATGCAGTAGCTTCTTGAGGAGTACAAAACTGATTCCATACCCAGATGTTGCCCCAGGGACCTAGTTATGCATGAACGATCACATCAAGTTTTTATCAAGCAGTCAGTACAGCCTGTACCAGTAGTCCTAGCCACTTGACATTTGACATGCAGTTGCTTTTTGTGGGTTACATACCGATACTAGCCCAGATAGTGGCCCTGGCCCCTAGTCATGCATGTTATCATGTTAAGTTTTTTTGCAAGCAGTTATAACAGCCTGTAGCAGTGGCCCTAGGCACTTGATATACAGGTATGACTAGCAGACTTGTCTTGATGGAAAACATACTGATTTGCATCCAGAAAGTGGCCCTAGTCTCTCATTCATGCATGAATGATCACATCAAGTTTTTTGCAAGGAAGTTGTTTACACAGTTGAAGACTCAAATTTTATTATAATGACTGCTGCCCTAATTTAAACGTGTATTTCCTGTGCTTGCATGCGCAATTATCATTAATTGGCAACTTCGCAATTAATGCATATTTCATGTGAACACATGCATATTTCATGTGAACACATATAGAGTGTTTGAAGGACTATTTATGAATTAAAGCTTCGCTTTAGTCCATATACTATTCTTGGGGTGACCACTCAATCGGTCCATAAACTGCAATATATGTCCTCATTGCCATGAACTATTTGATAATGGACACACGAAAATTGATTTGATATAATGCAAATATAGAGGTGGCCAGTGGAGGGCAGGGATTTCAAAAATCCTGGCGAAAACAATTCTTTTCTGTATTCAAATATATTTTTCTCTGAATCCCAGTCCTTATGTAGCCAATTTTCCAGATGTTAAAAAAAGAAACAATATTTCTGGCACCAGAAAATGGTCTCCAATTACAAGTGGTACAGATAAACTGATTTCAAATAAATAATACCTTCAAATTTCATGACCTGTTTTCAGCCAGATTGTGGGAGTAATATGTTTATGTCCCGAAAGCAAACCTGAAAGTTAATTATATTGTATGGAGTTGTCAGTCAGACATAGGACATGTTACTGACACTTCCCATACATTGTCCTTCAATAGAACTGTAAAAATTGATTGAATCTTAGAGAAGGAAAATCAATTTTCATATCAACTAATCAACAAAGTTACCATGTATGGAGGAAATAGATATTCACCACTTAGACATGATTCCATGTGCTGCCATAATAATCCTGTCCTCCATTCTACATCTCGACCAAGTACTCTAAAGATGTGAACATAAGGCAGCATACCCTGAAGAAGTCATTATTGTCACCAATAACCACACTACATTTGAAATCTAAGGATTATCACAGGACATTTTAACCTGAAACTACATGGTCAAGTTAAATAACATGTTTACGGTATATGGATCTGCTCAGTAACATCTTGTACAAATAAAGCAGTTTTAGAAATCCTTGCAATTTATTTTAGAATGGAAGAAAAACATCATTTCAGGATTATGAATTTGTGTATTTCTAACAATGAACTTTACATACTAAGGGAAATAACTCCTCTTGTCTTATGTATGTAATAAATTGTTATGGGTTTATAGAAAATTTGATTTATGTGTACTTTATATTAGTTTTACCTGAAAATTGAATAAATAATTTGGTGATACATTTGTTTGCCTTGAAGACTATGTACAAAAATGGAAGTTTGGAATGTTTATCATGAAAATTTGTCCACTCCTAACTTCGTGTTCTGGCAGAAAATTAAAGATGATATGATATAATAAGTCAGAGTTGTTGCTGATGTAATCAGTAGAAATTAACAGATTATAGGAAGAAGGGGTTGGATCTATACAGTGAAATATAACTCATAACCCAAAACTGGAAAATTGTTTGCACTTATTCTTTCTTTAGGCTATTAAGATTACCGGTATTTGTTCTCTGAGCTGTGGAACCTTGACTCTTATTGGGTCATTTTTATATTTTTTCTATTGGACGAGTCAACAATATCAAAAATTTTCACCAGTGACTTAGAGCCTTCATAATGTTTAAAATTTTTACTAAAAAAAAAAGGAAATTGTCATCTGTATACCTGTACATAAGAATTAACTCTATGTATTTTGTTTTTCTTAGAACCCTAAAATTATAGGAAATTGGACCCAATTTTGAAGTAATATTATTCCAAATGATAAAACTGTGCCAGGTGTTTTAATTAATGTAGAATTATTGATCTGGACTTGTTTATTTATGATTTATGTTGTAATATAAGTAATGGGGGAAATATTTATTTACATGAAAATATGTAAACATGACCTGGGGTCAAACATAAGATAAACTTACAGATAATTTTTTGGTTGAAAGTTTTGCTGTAGAACTTGGTAATACAGAGAACACATTCTTCTACAAGGCGGAAATGAACATTGAACTTGTCAGAATGGAACCTAGACATATAAGTGAATAATACATGTATTGGGGACACTGCAAGGTTATAATTATCACTCTTATGTCCTGAGACATTTTATTTATAACTGTACTAGATCACGATATTCACACTTCACTGCTTTGTATGAAAAAGAGGTGGAATGTTAGCTATTCTGTACCTTTCTCCCATGTCTGTGGTTTTAAGGTGATGCATGGTCTAGCGGATTTTAAATATTTATAAATATTGATACAATGGCTATTAACTTTCGGATAAAGAGATCAAAAGAGGGTTATATAAGATGATTACAGGTGATTATTAAGGGCAGATTAACACCTGGTTTAGGGCATTAGGGCAAGTACTTACGACTTTGTTGACATTTTTAGTACATTTCGGAGTGATTGATAGGATTGCCAAGTGACATATTTTTCATATATTGTTTTTGACTTTCACAATTTTGACGACTTGTGATTTATATGATGTTATAGAGAAAACATAAATTCTGAAGAACTGACACAGTGTAGAACATGTGATTTTGTTTTATAAGAGGACAGAATTGTGACAATATATGAGTAATAATTTGGACTTGTGAAACACAGGAAAGGGGTAATATTGGACTGTGATTCACCGATGCATTATTTAGTGTTTGATTACATAAATTGCAGTATACTGTGGAATTTTAGATACTTAACTTTTATTGATTAAGAAATGAAAGTTGAGAATAATTGGACCTACAGTGTGACTAAATTTCTGTATGATATAATAAGGAAACCACAATATATCTATATTTTCCCTGGGAATTAGTGCATTTGTAATCTGACTCTTAGTGTAAATCTGTAGATACAGATAAACATACACAGAGGGAGGAATTATTGGCAGTTTGTGAATTTCTTATGAATGTTAGTTTCCTTGGTGTTAGTAATTAGGAAGTTGGTTAAGTATTCAAGCAAGAAAATCCTTGAAACAACTTATCTTAATTTGTAAAGTAAAACAGAAAGTGAGAAGTTACAAGCAGGGATAGTTCAAAGGTTAATCATATGTTATTTTGACTTATGAAATTGTATTGTTAACATACATATGCGTTTACTCATATTTATAAGGATATAATCTGCTTGGAAAATAAACAGTAAAAAGTACATGTGGATGAAAATTTGTGAGAAAGACAGATTTTCTTATGTTTATGGGGCAATAAATAACATGTGTCAACTACATGGAGAGGATTCAATAGATGTGTAATAAAACTAAACTTATTCTCTAGTGGGAATTTTTTTCCATTCATAACTTTTTTCTATATTGGGATATTTATATAATTTATTGAGGATATATGGTTGTGCAATAATATAACCACAACAATTTGTACACGTTTTTTGCCAAGGTGCGTCTAGTTAGAGGAAGTTCGTACACTTTACCATATGGTAATTAATTTTTTGGAAGACAAGTGCATCCTTATTATTCTAAATGAAGTGTTCAGATATTAATAACTCATATTATGCTCCAAAAGTAATGTGTAGTATCTGTATTGAGGAGTATGCTGGGTATGGAGGTATGTATGATACATTTACTCATCTTCTCTATTCTTTTATCAAATGTGGATAAGAGAACAAAATCTTTTCAATGTATATGCTCTGAACCAATGTGCAGATGCAGACCAAACTTTCACCACTGCTAAGATTTACGTTCATGTTCTTGTTTGGATTTGCATCAGAATAACCATACAATTTTAGGACCTTCAGTTTTAATGTCACAAATACAGTCGAACTTCGATAGCTCGAACACCCAAGGGACCAATGAAAACAGTTCGAGATACAGGAATGTTCGAGAAATCGAGGTAGAACTATGTTGAAACTTGAACTAAGGGACCAGAAAAAGGGTTCGAGACATCCATGGTGTTTGAGCTATTGCAGTTTGAGACATCGAAGTTCTACTGTATGTGTTTTAGATATCACACTGAGTTTGCAAAAGTAATATCTGTGCTGATTCCAGTGGCAAATTTTAGGTTTCCTTAACATTTTCCTGTAGCTACAGTTGGGAAATACTTATAACAGTGTAGTCTAGATACAAATGTGATATTTTGCACATTCACTGTCATTAAACATTAAATTGAAATATGCAATCAAAAACTGTTCCCACACCTCCTTTGAAACTTAATGATTCTAGTAGAACTGATAATTTGTTTAGCTTGGCCTTATGTAAAGGAAGCTCTATAGACAGGCAGTATGATATATGTACATCCTGATGGAACTTGACAAGATAATTGCAGAATCATCAAGTCTGGGTATATAAAAAGTCATTAAGATTTGATGGTTCAGCTATCAGTCTGCAGTAATTTGTAAAACATACATGTACAACATTCCCAGGATATGAATATTTATCAGTTAGTATTGGTGGTCCAAATTATTCATTGCCTCCAAATTTTTAGTCCATTTTTGTGTGTTTGTTGTTTTTTATACAATGTTCCAAACACAAAATAAAGGAAAAAAAGCTAAAATCATTGTCAAATACCCCATTTTAACTTTTTAGCGTGATGAACATTTTTTCAATATATATCATTCCCTTTTTACATAACAAACTTTGCATGTATATCCTCAAATCTTGAGCCTGTAGTACTTGTCACTCTGCTAAACTAAGACCGTGTTTACATCAGAACAAAGTACAGATCGATCTAAAGTAAATTGATCTATTTTAAATCACTTTGCATTTACATTGTTTACCCTTAAATCGATCGCGATTGATCTAAAATAAACTGATGCGTTTACACTTAGCCTGCAAAGACAATATATTTATAAACATTTATAACTATAAGATCGATTCGTGATCGATCTTCGCGTTAACACTTATTGCTAGATCGATTCAGTTTAGATCGATCTAATTTAGACCACCTCGTGATGTGGGCTACTTTAGATCGATTCCAAATCGATCTAAACTGTTTACACTTGCTTAAGATCAATCTAATTTGAATCGATCTCCCTTTAGATTGATCTATATCTGCAAGTGTAAACAGGGTCTAGAAGATGAATTTCAATTTCTTTTGTGTTGTTATAATCATGGAAATTGAAAAGTAAATGGCAAATATAGAATCATTCTGAAACTGAAAAAATTATATAAGAATAAAAAATAGAATTGAATAAATAAACAAAAGAGAAATTTATTAATAAATAAAAGAAATTAGTAAATTAGAAAATGTGTCCATAGATGCATCCACCAAGTATACTTATTGGTAAACAGGAAGTAAATGAGTGACAGACTTCACTTGAAAAGGGGAGACATGGTACAACTCATCATACCAAAGCACCGGACCAATATCAGATCATGTGTACACAAGATGAGAAATCCTTGACATACGAATGTTAGAAACAAGTATAAAACATAATGCCCCTGTCAACTGACGACGAAGGCAGAAAAAACAATTATATAACATATATATACTGGTATACATTTCCGTATACAAAATGTATGACTCTTTGGGGTGTGCAGAAACCTGACATACGATAAGAAAACAGGGGAGATAACTGAAAATGGTGTTGCTCTTAAACAGGAATATACATAGACTTGTAGTACTGATAGGTTGTATCTTAAAATAGCCTCAAGTTATAATGTATTCAGTACAATTTTCTTTGATTAATGAAAGGCAGGTAAAAATGTGTATTGTTTGATGTTTTACCTTTCAAATGTGTATTCAACCTTCTCTTGTTTCATATTAATGACATAAAAGAGAAACATAATGTAATGAAAACCTTTTGAAGAGAAGAGCCTTTGTTCTATCAAAGTAAAGATGTTCATCAGATAAACTTTAGAATTGATATGACAAGTGGCAGAATCTCAAATTTTGATGGCTATAAGGGTACAATTTAAAATACTTATCAATTAAGAATTGATTTTGTTAGCCCTGAATAGTAGAAGTATTATAGATTTATATTCATGCCAATTGACCTCAATACTTTTATACATGTAGGTCAATAGATCCAGTTCTGTAACAGTGCGTTCTTAGAGCATTTGGTAATGTTGTACTCCATGACAAATATGTACAAAAAATTGTCTAGACAGGTCACATCAACAATAGGTTTTTGTTGACTTTTTAAGATTACTTCTAGTCATTTGCACTCTGACCTACAGGTTTCTATAACCTAAAGATTTTCATGGCAGATTGCAGTGAAACATGAAACACATATGTTTTTGATCTATTTTGGGCATCACCAACAGCGAAGGGTTGTTTGAGGTCAACTAAAATAGGCATTAATTAGCTGGGTTTACAAGCAGTAGCTGTTTTAAATATATGAAGGTTAATGTCCATAAGGTTAAGGGTGCACTGAACTGCTTGAAGCATTTTATGTGGATAGAAGACATGTGAAATATAAAGAATGTACATAAAACTTGTAAAAAAATGATAAATTTAATGGGACCACAAAAGCAGTAGCATCAAAAGAGATGTTTTAATTGTTATGCCTTAGAACAAAGTTAGGCATATATCTTTGCCCTTCCATTCCATGACATACAGACTTTTCCTGGAGGTTTTTGTAGATATTGATGTGATATTTTGTACCTGAGTTTAGTCATTGATTTTTTTTTGGTGACAGTTATTGCCCTTTAATGTATTAAATTTTTCTGCCCTGTCATTTAACACGTACCTCTTGAGGTCTTGCCTGATATTTAATAGGTATGTCAGATATCTATTAAAGAAAATATTTTAATAATCTTTGCATTATTAGTCACAGCCAAACCAAAAAAGTACACCAACACACAGGTTGGTGTTCCTTTGGACTGTTGCTTTAGAATTTCTTTGTGAATTCTGAAAAAATAATCAAGGATCAGAAATGTGGGGGAAAAAATTATCAGGACAGGAGAATTTCGAAAAAAATAATTAGGATAACATATATGAATCAAAATCTGTGGCAAGTACAAAAAAACCCCCAAAAACAAAACAAAATCAAAAACAAAATTGCTTCCACTGAGAAAAAAAAATAAGTTTCTGAAAAAATAATCCAGGATCAGATGTTCATCCAAGCCCCCTCCTCATAAAATCAAACTGCTGCTACCTTATGTTACATTGCTTTTTTCTGCTTGTCTCTGACCTTTCTGTCCAGAGATACACAGATTGTCTAGACACTGAGTGACAATATATCATGTAAGGACAATTTCTTTAGATATAAATGAAGGACAAATCAGTAAGCCTAGTGGTTCTGAAGCATTATAACTAATCCTCAAGTTAAGCTTAAGTTACAACAATAAGAGACAATAGTTATGAAATATCTCAGTAAACATTGATTTATATGTAGATTGCAGCAACAGAAAGTGCGTTTGATTTCCAGATCAATATGAAATTGTAGGAATTGTCAAAATCGATATTTATGCTCAAGTGGTTACATAATATTGGTAGAAATATGACCCTGTGGTTTAAAAATTTGAATCATTTATAATTGACTTTCATCCTATAATTATCTCTGTGTTGGTCCCTTATTCTTCTAATGACTTGTGTTTTTTGAAGCGATATCGAACAAAAAAAAACCTGGACATGGAAACTTTTTAGTCACAGATTGATGCAATTTACATAATAGAGCTCCTTATAAAAAATGAACATGTTTCTCATAAATCATCAACTATTTTTGTCCTTTTTAATACTGATTCAATTCAGAGCTATGTATTGAAGGGGCTAAAAAATTCCAACTGTTGTAAATACCAAAAGTTTAATTTACTTGGGTTTTCATTGTTCTTAGCTCACCTGGCTATGCCAGGGTGAGCTTTTGCCATCACTTGGCCTCCATCATCCGTCTTCCCTCCTTCGGTCATCCGTTGGAAACTTTTCATTCAAAGATCTTCTCCTCTGAAACCACTGGGCCATTTGGAACCAAATTTGGTCACAATAGTCCTTTGGTGGTCCTCTTTAAAAATTGTATCCAGCATTATCTGGTCTGTACCTCATCCAAGATGGCTGCCAGCTGGCAACTTAGTTTTAATATTGGACCCTATGGGAAAACACATTAAAATATCTTCTTCTCAGAAACTTATTAAGGTAACCAGTCAAATTGTAACCAAACTTAAGTCACAATGCATGTCTTTAGATGGTCCCCTCCAAAAAAGGTATCTGGCAGGTCGGTACCTTATCCAAGATGGCCCCCAGCGGGGAACATAGTTTTAACATCACCCTGTGGAAAACATATTCAAAGATCTTCTTCTCAGAAACTACCAGTCCAATTAGAACTAGACTTAGTCCCAACAGTCCTTAGCTGGTCCCTTCCAAAAAAGGTATCCGGCAGGTCCATACCTCATCAAAGATGGCCGCCAGCGCGGAACATAGTTTTAACATTGGAACCTACTTGATATTTGACATGCAGTTGCATCTTGAGGAGTACATACTGATTCCATGCCCAGATGGTGGCCCTGACCCCTTAGTCATGCATGAATGATAACATTAAGATTTAGCAATCAGTTAGTACAGCCTGTACCAGTAGTATTAGCTACTTGATGTTTGTCATGTAGTTGGTCTTGAGGAGTACATACTGATTCCATGCCCAGATAGTGGCTTTGGCCCCTTAGTCATGCATGAATGATCACATTAAGTTTTTAGCAAGCAGTTAGTACAACCTGTATTATTAGTCTTAGCTACTTGATATTTGACATTTGACAGGCAGTTGCATTTTGAGGAGTAAATAGATTCCACACCCAAACCCTGGCCCCTTAGCCATGCATGAATGATTACATCAATTTTCGCAAGCAGTTTGTACAGCCTGCATTAGAAGTCCTAGCGACTTGCTTTTTGACATGCAGTTGCATCTAGAGGAGTACATACCAATTTATGTCCAGATAATGGCCCTGGCTCCTTAGTCATGCATGAATGATGTGACATCAAGAGTTTTATAAGGAAGTTGTTACACAGTTAAAGACTCAGATTATATTATAATGGCTGATGCCATTAATCAATATGCTAATTCAAGCTTTAGAATTATCATGTGTCCATAGTTTATATTGAATTCCATTAAAAGAATTAAGTCTCTGAAACTTAATCAAATTGGAAGCAAACTTGATCCTTTGGTTGCCCTCTTCAGTATTTGCATCTGGCATGTCTTTATGGAATTCAATCTATGATGTCCTCAGCAGGGACCATAGTTTAAACCCTGGACACTATTGGAAATACCATTCATCTCTCTATGTCAGACCTTGGTCCAGGTGAGCGATACAGGCTCTTGTCAGTCTCTTGTTTAGTGAAGGGTTACAATTTACTTTTGATCCTACATGTAATCTTTCTTTAATATGTCAATAAATATTTTATGTCTTGTATAGTTGCCTGACTATTATATGGGTCAGAGAGGGCCAAAACATATTTTTAGGTTGTATACATTGTAATACATGTATACCCGTGGTCATATCACGCTGTACTTTCTTAAGCCCTTCAATATAATGTTAGATTTTGAAGGAGGTATATCTATGAATGCATTTAATCAATTTTTGCATGAGAATAACTTCTCAAGAGAGACATCTTTCTTCCAAAAGTGTTTTTTCGTGACATTTTCGCAGAACAGGAATGAAAAACATAAGGTTTACACCAGATATTGAATGCAGAATAACAGCAGGGGATCTACATCATAGGTTACATAATAGTCAAGTGAGCTTGTTATACAAAATTCTCAAAATTCCTTCACATGAAGTAAACAATCACAGCTGGCTTATTGATGAATTATATTTCTAAAATAAAATTTGAAATATAACAGTCTATAAATTTTTTTTGTTTAAGTGAAAGGTGCACCGCACAGCTTTCCTTAGTACTCAACTTGAGGTGGTCATGCAGGTCCAGGGGACTAGAGGAATTCTATGCTTTCTGATATGTAGCAATACCAGTATCATACATTAAAATGGAAACTAGTCTGTACTGTGTTTTGTGTAAAGTAACAAGTTTTGTATTAGATGAATATATATAGGGAAAAATGCTGCCTCATTGTAGTAAATGTTCAATATCGTAGACTTTGTAGAAATCAGACAGTGTTGTCAAAATTGATTTATCAGATGTCTGATTTCATATCATTTCTGAAGAATCTATGTCATATGTCTTGTATGAGTCATCCAAGACTTTCAAAATTTGTGAGAAAATATAGAATATACAGAAAAATTATGTAACTTGTTTTTTTTTTTAATTCTTGCCAGTCACAAAATAATGCACTCATGTAATGGAATGTTGTCAGCTATAATAAAGTTTGGTTTAGGATAGAAGTCAAGGTCATTTGAAGATACAAAATATGTGACAATTCAGACAACCTTGAAATTCAAGTTAAACATTATTTTCATTTTCTTACAACACATAGACCCCATTTACACTAGCAAATTTAGGTCGATCTTTGGTGAGATCGATCCTAAAAACATCGATCTTGCACAAGTGTAAACGGGTTAGATCGATCATCAGTCGGACTTAAAAAGTCCACATCCAGACTTAGTCTTAAGGTAGATGGGTACTCCAAAATTTTTTTTCGTAGATTTTCTTTATTTTCTCAGGAAAGTTTCCTTATTGAGCATTGAAATAAAATAATAAAAAAGGGGGGTCACCGTGCTTATTTTTAAAATAAATGATATCAAAATAATCAAATATTTCTAATGAATATATAGGGAAAAACAGGTATTTGGTTGTTTTCTTTCAAACTATTCCATAGATTTCTTTGTATTTTACTCATATGTTAGCCCTTTGAACATACTTTCAGAAAATATAAAGAAAAAAATGGGGGTCACCGACTTTGTTTTCCATATAATTTGTAAAATGTGAATTTTCATAGTGATATCTTTGTAAAATATTTTAATCAGATTATCTCCCTTTTTCAAAAATCCTCTTCCCATTTATTTAATTATCAAGTTACCATACCTCGTCTAATAAGATAAAGACATGTCAAATTAAGTCCATGTAGGGACTTTGCATTTTGTATTATGGATATAATATTGATTGATTCATTACAAATAAAAATATTTGCAAATCTAAAGAGCAGATAATACCATAACAGCATAAATAACAAATTCAAAATGGCGGAAGACTACCGATCTACCTTAAAAAGATCGATCTTTTGGGGATTGATCTTGTTTCAAGTGTAAACGCCAAGATCGATCGCGATCGATCTTTATGAAGTGAAACTGAATTATAAAACTTAAGTTGGGCATTTACACGTGTGTCTATGAACCTATATACGACTGTGTAGAATAAAAGAGAAAAGCTTTGGCCTTTGAATGAAGCTCTTTTGATAAGCGAAATTTTTGGGTGACCTATGGGATGCCGGAACATTACTAGAAAACGTCCTAGAGAAACCTGAACATTTTTAAACAAATATATCAGGACATTTCCAGATATATCTATCTATATTGCATTTTTCTGTATTTTTATAACAATGAACACATATATTTAGGTAAGATCGATTCAGTTTCAGTGTATAGTGTAAACTCACCGTTCTCAGAAGGACTGATCGAGATCGATCTTGCACCTTTTAATGTAAATGCAAACAGATCCTTTTAAGATCGATTCAAATAAAGATCGATTCAAACTGAAGCAAGTGTAAACAGGGTCATATACAACCAAAAGGTAGATATGCATGTAAATTTTTTCGATTTTCATTGAAGATGATAAAAGAAATTAATCTTTTAATTTAACAGATGAACAAAAGTTTTCCCTCTTTTCTGTGTAGGCTGTAATCAAAGTTTTTTCAGAAATAAGATTGAGGATACAAATGATGAAAGTAAACTCTTCCTATATAAACAAATAAAAAAGAATTGTGATAATGAATTTTATTTAAATTCACCAAATTTTATATTTAGAAAATATATAACAAAGCTTAGACTAAGCGATCATAACCTAGAAATAGAAAAAGGGAGACATTATAATATACCTAGGAATGAAAGATTATGCCCTACTTGTAAAATTTTAGGNGCCAAATACAGCCCAAGTTATGTTTCCTGCAGTCTGTTGTGACAGAGTTTAGCTCTTACAAACTCTGTCGACATTGTTTCATGATAATTAATGAAATTGTTCACTTCCCACACTCCAAATATTTGTCACTTGACATGACTTATTTCCTGTTCAAGGCCAATTATAGTCTTTGAAAACCCTTTCATGATTAAATTTACAGAGAATTATAATGAATTTCTGGTTGTGTTTTCAGTTTTATTAGGAAAGCTGCTTTTGCTGAATTTTAAACTAAATATGTAGGTGCATTTTGTTAAGGTCAAGTGTAATTGTTTTTTCCTTTATTAAAATATACCCGTATGTGCACAAATATTGCATGAAAGATAGAGTGATATCCAATAATACAGAAGAACATGAAACTTTAGACAAAATGACCCACAATTTTTTTTATGCCTAGTGAAAATTGCATGGCCTCAACAATGTTAGATCCTGGACAAAAATGTTGCATGCTATCTGATTTGCCCCGATAGGTTTCATATAAATTAAAAAAAAAAAATTGAAGTCAATTTTTATAATTTTCACCATCAATGATTTAAACTCTTGCAATTCTGTATTTGTCAGTGATGTGATATTTCAGCGAAATAGCGGATTTTCTTGGATCAGGTTGTTTCAGAATCCGATTTCATATATTATGTTCTACTTCTTATTTCTGGTTATTTTTTCCCATGGGACTAATCAAATCACATCCCTGGTTTATAAAATTAAATATTTTAAAAAATGCTGCTGAATTAAATATTTAAACTTCAAATTTTATTGAGTTCAATGGTTGATATATATTGTGTGATTCAACAAGAACTGATTTCACAGTGATTTTATGAGTTTTGTATACAGTAATAAATTGCCTGTTCACACAGTGATTTAATTTGTGCAAAGTGTAGTCAATCCACAAAGTGTTCACATTAGGATCAGGCAATTTGCATGTAATGTGGATTAAGTTAATTCGGGACTTCATTGTTCAGGGTGTTAATCAAATTGTGAACAGGTGTTTGGGATAATGTTAATCCGATTGTGAACAGGTGTTCCGGATAATGTTAATCTGATTGTGAACAGGCCAATAGATGTTTTAAAAAGTTGCACTGAAATTCAATGTCACAAACTCCTATAGTGATTACCTAACATTATAATTATTAGGTTATTTAGTGGGAAATTTAAGGCTGTCATATCTTGGGTGTAATTTTGAGGTAATTGCATATTAAGTATTATCTACATGTTCATTATTAGTAATTTTATAACTTTCCATATATTCTTCGTGTCCATGTATATGTATTTGTTAATACCAAAGTTCATATCTTATCATGATTGTCTCAAAGTTCTGATATCACTGTTTCCTAAATTAGTATGCAATTTTCTATTTTCTCTAAATTCATGAGAAAGAAAATGTGGTGAATTTGAATCATTCCCTACTTGTTTCCTCTGTCATGATATTTTATAGAACTAACTGCTTTTCATTTTCGCTGCAAAAGCAAGAAAAAACATGGTTTGACTATAAATCAAAATTGTCTTGGAATTTTCAAATGGAATGGATTTCTTTAGTAAGAAAAAAAAAATGGAAGAGTATACAAAATTGATTGTATGGAAGAGATGCCATCTGTATTGAGTTGAATCTGATATTCAGTCCAACTTTGATGGCTCCAACACCCAACTTTCTGATGCTCACTGTTCGAGCTAGAGGGAGCAATTGTGGTCGAAATTTGTCTAAACTTGACGTTAGGGACCAGAAAAATGGTTCAAACAATCCATGGTGTTCGAGTAATTGCAGTTAAAGCCACCAAGGTTCAACAATATATATATATATATATATATAGATAGATTTTAAGTAAGGGGATATTAGAAATATGAATTAAAGTTTTGTCACACTTGCCTAAACAGAGGAACAATTGACACACAGTTTAAACTGAACATAAAACTGGTCTTTTGAAATTTTTTTTGAGTGATATGCACCAAAATCTCAGGACGAATACAAGATGGCAGTACAAAGATCTACTGACTGTGAAAGGAATGTGCAAATATTGAAACTGCAATGGACAAAAAAATGAGCAAACTTGTCTTCTAGACGTCTGACCTATATTTTTTGTCTATCTGCAGTGATTGGAATAATCGCTGCCTCTATCAGAGTATAATCAGACTATTTAAAAAAATATATGCTACAATGGATGTAATGATATTTTCAACACAGTTAGATGAGGAATAGAGACAAAGTCTTGTAAAACAGCTAAAACAGAGAAATTCATAAGTAATGAACACAAATTGCCTGTAAATGGTCAGAATGTGTTTTTATGACAGGAAGAGACAATGAAGTTGTTATAAATACTAGTTTTATGATTGTTTTATGAACTCTTTAGTTGATATTGTCCCAGTATTGATATATTGAATGTGAAGGCCTAGCAAACTTTGATATTTGTTTAGTGCAATGTCTAGATATTTTGTGAATAAGTTAGATTTTGACATTGTTATAAATTATAGTATATATTTCATTGTTTTCAAGTAATGACATGCCACAAGTCTTTCTGTAATTATTTGTCGTTTTAATTTTAGTATGTACCAGTATCTGTCTGTTTGTCTGTCTGTCTCTGTCAAAGTAATGGCAGATGATATAAAATATTCACCAAGAAAATATTTACTAAGGCATTTACTAGACTGTGTTTAAAAGGAAAACTTAAACCTTGGATCTCTTTGTAAGAAAAAAAGTGCAGTGAGTGGTTAACCAAGGGAAATCCTCATAAATATTAAACAATTTAAGTGTCTTCATTTTAATAAAGATTGTGGTTATTTTATGTTATGATGATGTCATATGATGTTAAGCATACTGTTTGTTTTTTCAGCATTTTTCTCTGAAATGTGGAGGTGTATTTTGAACTTAGCAGTCTCCCACATGTATATGGAGACATTAGTTAATTCATCATGTAATCATATGATAGATATAGTATTGTTTTGTACAAAGTCACGATTATCTGTCATTGAGGGTTATAGATTTTATTTTCATTTCAGGACCTGCTACAGTAAGAATGGTCTCAAATAACGGACCTCCTTTACCAATGCCCATGCAGGTACCACCAGGTCACATGGTCCAACAGATAGTAGACGAACATGGAATACTGACCCATGTCATTCTGTCGCCACAGCCACCAGGCATGCCTAATCAACCAATGACGGTAGGATATTATGTATGTATTTATTGTTTTTCTCCCCTCCCAACAGATGGTGTATAGAGAATGCTGGAGCTTTATGCATGAGCAGGTTATGATGCTGGCTGCAGGTGTTTTGTACAGACAGGTATTTAGTATTGTGCTGATTGTGTTGGCTTTTTTGCTCAGTATAGTCCAGGTTTTCATGAATTTTTCTATCATTTGTTTACCTTGGAAACCTTGTATGTTTGATATATTGTCATTGTTTTCAAAATGAACACCAATGTATATATATATATGTTGAAAAACATGCCTGCCTAATTATGAATAGTTACCCAGATGATTAGTTCTGCAAATGTTAGAGAAATGTGAAATTACTGAAAATATGCCATGTGCAGTTCATTAGACATGAAACCACTTGTGATTCAGTCTGCTTATGTAATTTTCTGTTTAAAAAAGAAAATTGCTTGAAACCTCCCAATCAGATTACAAGGCCATGGAAAGTATTCTGTTTTTGCATCGACAGAAAAAATCATTTTGTGGAAAAAAAGGGTAGATAGCAATGATACCATGGTTCCTAATTGTACACAAAAATGTTTGTCCACAAAATACCATTCAACAAAGACCTCGTAAAAAGAAATTGTGTATGAGAGAGTTTTGTGTGTATGTCAGGTCAACATCAATATCGGTCCTGTTGTGGTATACATCAAGTGCGAACTGACGGACATGAAGTGATGCTTTAGTGACCATGTCAGGTTTTTTTTAGAACTATAAGTGGAAGGTTAGTGATGTTTTATATAGGTCTAGGGTTTGCAGTACATAACTGTCTGTCTTTAACCTAAATTTCATCTTAGACATCAATGGTTTACATATTATTGTTTTATGTTGTACATGACATTCAGCTGTCTTTGTTCTAGACTTGGGTCAAGTGACTAAGTTAAAAAATCGTTGTTCTTTATTGTAAAAATCATTGAAACCAATTGAAACCAAATATATCCAGGGTCTTCCCAAACAAATATTTCTTTTAAAATTCAACCGTAGGATAAACAATTGTAAAAATTTACCCTTGGACATAAACGTGTTCAAAATATTGAAGATTCAAAATCTTTGCTCCGCCCACAGATATTTCTACCCTGGCTCCTGGTTTAATAGGTAATAGAATTGTAGTATATGAGAATATGGCTATATTTTGGTTTATTCACTATTTGAGATCAGTTTCTCAAGAATTTTAAACTTGTATTAGAATGTATACTTGTAATATGTATAATAAAGTTTGATCAGGAATGTGTAAATGCTTTCTGTGTAAAGTATTTATGGACAGATGTTCCAAAACTCCAGATATGTTTCCTAACACTTCAAATCATAATAGCTGATAAACATGTAAATTGTAATGCCTACCTGATGCCGACCTATCTATATTTCTTGTAGATGAACAATATGAACATTAGGCATGTTAGAAGTATATGTAATTGATGTTGCCTTGAGAAGTGAGCAGAAGCTGAATGAAGTTGCAGCTTATTTTTCAAGATGATGCATTCAATTGGAATTTTAGAAAAATAATTTTGATTTGAGCGTGGCCAAAAGTCTTGATTAGGCATTGCAATCTGCATGTTGCAGAAGAATTTTTACAAACTATTTTCAAATCCATATATGTCCTGTATGCTTGTGTAAAATTGGTTTGCTGTGTTTTGTGTGGTATGCTTTGCTACATTTTAACTTTAAGGTTACACAGAATGAATTAATTTGTGTTGTAACAATTAAGTGTAAGTTTTATTGCAATTGTCACTTGTTTTATTACTACCACTTGTTAACAGCATGTGAAGTGCATTGCAAATAAGATATTTATTTGTCAAGTACCCTATTATGGCTAAGGAACGCAGGGGACATTGTCTTTTTATACGACCGCAAAAATTTTTGCGGTCGTATATTGGTATGGTGCTGTCGTCGTCGTCGTCGTCGTTGTCGGCATCGTTGTCGTTGTCGTTGTCGTCGTCTGTAGACACTTTAGTTTTTGGTCAATAACTTTAGTTCCAGTAGATCAATCCTTCTGAAATTTTAACATAATGTTCTTTGGTACAAAAGGAAGGTTTGGCTTAGTTTTGGTCATTGTTGCCCCACCCGTTTTTAAAAAAGGGGCCAAAAAGGGTTAAATTGGGTGTTTTCACATGTTTGTCTTTAGAATCTTTATTATTAATCGGATTTTTATGGGGTTTCTTTCAGTGTGCTCCTGAGGAAATTTCCAATCTGGTTTTTGCCAACAGATTTAACGTAGCATGTACCGCTCATGAGATAAATGGGGCCCAACAGGGGCAAATCTCCAAAAAAATAATTTTTTTATTTTAAGTCCGATTTTGATGCAGTTTTTTTTAATGGATTCCTTGTGAAAAATTAATATGGCGCTCAGCTATTAGATATTTGATAACTTGTTTCCTTTCCCAGCTATGAGGGCCGAACGGGGCCAAAATTGCGAATTTGCGGATTATGTAGAATTTTTATTTTTCATCGGATTTCGATGGGATTTTTTTCTTTGGATTCGTCTTGATCTAAGCTTTCAGTAATATGTCAGCGGATTTTGTGTAGGTCTTACGGTTTCCGAGCTACAAGGGGTCAAAGGGGCCAAAATTGCAATTTTTCTAAATATGTCAAATCTTTATTTTTCATCGGATTTCAATGGGATTTTTTTCTTTGGATTCCTCTTGATCTAAGCTTTCAGGAATATGGCAACGGATTTGGCGTGGCTCTTACCGTTTCCATGCTACAAGGGGCCAAAGGGGCCAAAATTGCAATTTTTCTTAATATGTCAAAATTTATTTTTCATCAGATTTCGATGGAATTTTTTTTTTGAATTTCTATGGACGTAAAGTTTTAGTTGATAGTACATATTTTGCATAGCTCTTACGTTTTTTTCATCAATAAGTGATCAAAAGGGTTGAATTTTTCCCTATTTTGTTCCTAGCTAATAACTTTTTGTGTCCATCTAATTATTGTGTCAATCTCTTTACTGTGTCCACATTAACTTTGAACTACTTTTGTTATAATTTCAGTGGTCGGCATGCTGCGGTCGTATCATGCTGCGCTCGGCGTAGCCCTTTATTCTTAAAAGGGAATGTTATGACAAGCAAATCTGAAGTGAAAATCTTAAGCAACTTTGATATATAACAAAGAATATGAGTATTATTATTACTCACTGAATATTATGCCCCCGCGGTGAAATGTCGGGGGCATATTGTTTTACCCTCGTCCGTCCGTCTGTCCATATTTCCGTCCATCCGTATGTCTGTCCGTCCGTCCCATCTCTGGTATGCTGCTATTCCGGATAACTCCTCCCACAATAATAAAGCTACATTTATTTTACTTTGCACAGTGATTAGGCATGGATTGAAGATGCATATTGTCATGGTTAAGATTTTTGCCAAAATTTATAATTGTGAGGGGTAGTTGGACTTGGCCATTTTATCCAAATGTGTGATCTGGATCTGTTATTCTGGACAACTCCTCCCACAATATTGAAGCGACATAAAATGTGTCTGGCAAGTCTGTATCATATCCAAGATGGCCGCCTGAGCAGGAAATGGTTTTAACATTGGACCCTATGGGGAAACATATTCAAAGATCTTCTTCTCTGAAAGTACATGGCCAGTTTGAATCATACTTGGTCACAATGGTCCTTACTTGGTCCCCTTTTTAAAATGTGTCCTGCATGTCCGTATAGCATCCAAGATGGCGGCCAGCAGGGAACATAGTATAGCATTGGACCCTATGGGGAAATGTTTTTAAAGATTTCCTCTGAAACTACTTGGCCAATTGGAACCTGGAAAATCATTCAAAGATCTTCTCTGGAAATACTAGGCTAATTAGAACCAAAGTGAGGCACAATGGTCCTTAGATGATCTTCAAGAAAGGTGTCAATCTGTCTGCACCCAATAAAAAATAGTTGCCAATGTAGAACATAGTTAAATTTTGGATTATTTCTGGTGGATTGTGGCATGTGATTGTAAGTGTTTCCTGTTATCTTCCCTTCATTAATTTGAAAATGAGACTCTTAAGCATTGGTATTATTTTGATTTAATGTGTCAGCCATGGCCCAGGTGAGCAATACAGGCTTTTGAGAGCCTCTTGTTTAATTGAATTGTATGTCATATGACAAATAAACTATACTTCAAGTTACGGTTTATAAGTATTCAAATTATTATTTTTGTCCATTAAAGGGGAAGGGTGTTTACTAGGCATAATACAGTAGGTGAAAAATGTGTGTATGAGGTGACTGATTATTTATGAAATCACACCCTTAACAAACATTATGAAATTTAATTTAAAAGGTACCAGATATTTCTGCATAATTTTTATTTGGTACTGATAGTTATTCACAAAATTTTAATTATTTATTTCAATTGAAAATAGAAATTATAAAATGTTTCCTTATAAAGTAAGCAATAGGGAAAAGCTAAAATTAGGAACAAACAAACATTCAAAAACATTTTGTTAGTGAAAAAAACACTTGCATCTCTATCTTTGTCTGCTCTTAATTGGTACTGTATTTAGAAAAGGTGCCATATAGAGATCACTATCAACTGTTTTAAATTTGAGTCCTGTTACATGTTTCTCAGGAACAACATTGAATTATTTTGAACAACAGGTTGTAAGATGTTTTTTATAGCCTAATCATTGTTTGTTTTCTGTAATATGCTCAAGTTTAATGATTTAAAACTAAATTCTCAACTTTGCTCAACAGAATTGTAGAAATTTGTTAGCACTGTAATTAGTCTACTTCAATAAATTTGAAGTATAATTTTTGTTCTTCTATAGTAAAAATGGTCTATTATTGGTCCAATTCAGTAACCATTGTTTGTAGAACTGACACACTTCAGTCAACTTATATTTTACTGTAATACAGGCTGGAATGTTTTATTCCAAATTAATCTACCTACATGAATTTTTGTCTCGCCCGCGACGAAAAGTCGCGGAGGCGAGACTTAGGGATAGCGTTTCCGGCGGCGGCGGCGGCGGCGGCGGCGGCGGCGGCNGCGTCCAATTCAGTAACCATTGTTTGTAGAACTGACACACTTCAGTCAACTTATATTTTACTGTAATACAGGCTGGAATGTTTTATTCCAAATTATCTACCTACATGAATTTTTATTGGACTGGGACTGTATTAGTCCACTGCATAGTTATTCATTATTAAGCATTTTTCTGTTACAGGGAGGACCAAACAGCACAGCACCTCAGTATTATCCTTATGGACCACACTATCCAACACCTCCATACCACACCCCTCATCATCATCCCACCCAACATACCCAACATGGTGCTTCACCACACATACATACAGGTGGACCTGCCCATGGGACACCACCACCAACAAACTGTACTAACAGTCATCCAAGTGGACCAGTTCATTCACAAGGTAAGATAAATATCATCACAGCAAACTGACACTTCACTAAGCATTTATATAGTGTAAACAGGGAAATGGTAATGCTGTCTTCTTTTGGTGGTTTTCCAGATAAATTAAATTTCGCACAGTCTGGATTTCGCAGTTACCACTTGAGCAAATGAATTGCCCAACTGCATGAAAATATTTGTGGAAGTTTAATTTTCTTGCTTAATCCCCTAATTCTGAAATAGTGAAAAACAAAACTGCCACATCTGTGTACAATAAATATTGTTGCATGATAGTGACACATTAGTGAAACATACTGTTAATACAGAGTGGCAGCAGTTTGATATACTGCTTTAATATCCAGCATACACTTTATACAGCATGGCAGCTGTAATTGAAGTATCACAGTACATCAAAACTTGACTTCGGGTTATTATTCATACAGCATGTCAGCATCACATTACACTGACATTATACAGCATGACAGCATAAAAAAATCTTTATCTTCGTACATCACAGTACATCAACACATAGGCTTACTATTTATACAGCATCACATTACGCTGACATTATACAGCATGTCAACAAAAAATCTTCATACATCACAGTACATTGACACTTAATTTAGACTCACTCTATTAAAGCATTGCAGCATAAACATGCATATTCAATAATCAACATCAAAATGTATTGACATTAAACTAAAGGTAAATAGATACTGTTTCCCAGCACATTCAATTTTGAATTTGTGAATAATGAAAAGTCTTGTATGTATATGGAGATAGGTTTGAATTAAGGGCCTAAACAATCTTTTGACAGCTTTTATGCCCCCAGATCGAGGATTATGGGCATATTGTCCTGTCTGTCTGTCTTTTTGTCTGTGCGTCAGATACTTTAACCTTAGCTATAACTTTTGAACTATGTATGGTAGACTTTTCATACTTGACAAGTGTATAGGTCTAGTCAAGAGGAACATAAATATGCACACAAAAAAATTAGGTCAGGTCAAAGATCAAGGTCACAGAGGTTAAAAAAGGGGTGGAATTGGCTGTTTCCACATATTTGACAGTAGAATAACAAAGTTTGGGGGTATATAGGAATCACCATGTCCGTCTGTCTGTACATCTGTCCCTTCCTCTCTACGTCTGTCTGTCGGTCCATGTACCTTGTCAGCGCATGTTCTTCTAAACGGCTTCTTGGATTTGTTGAAATGTTACACAGTTGTGGTACACCACATGAATATGTGCATGAAGTTAATTGGTTGCTGCCAGAAATTTTGAAGGGGAGATAATTCATCTTTGTATATTTTTGAGAAAAGGGGGAAGGTATATCATTGTGTCCATACTTAAACTGTGTCCACATTTGTACTGTGTCTACAACTGTATTGTGTCCACACACACTTAAATTTACTCTTACCATATTGATTCAGGGTTAAATTAGCAGGGGGTATAACTGGCTGCCATTCGGCAACAGCTCTAGTTCATTCTATTGAGACAGGGTTTGATATATTATTTCTAACAAAATTGTGCAACTGTAGTACAGTTTTTAGGTAGAATTTGCCATTTTTGAGAAACAAGAGGACCAAAGGGGACAAATGGAAAAAAATGAATTTTCATGTTTAAAATTTTTTGTCCATCTTGATGCAGTATTTTTCTGTAGGTTTCTTATGTTTAAACATATACTTTTTTTTTAACAATTAACCATTTCAATAAACAAGAGGCCCAAAGGGGCTTCATCTGTTTCAGAATAAGGGAGTTAAATTGGATGTTTTATGGTAATAAACAACTTTTGAAATATGTAAAATAGACTTTTAATACTTGGCAAGTGTATAGGTCTTGTCAAGAGGAACATAAATATGCAAAAAAAATTAGGTCAAAGGTCAAGGTCACAGAGGTCAAAAAGGGGTAAAATTGGGTATTTTCATATATTTTACTGTAAAATCTGAGGCATATGTAGTGTTTCACAAACACATCTTGTTTTTTTTCTGACATCATAATTGACTAATCAATGTGAAACATCATGTTTCGTCCACTTAGCCATGAATTATCTCCCTTTTTCCATAAAGGAATCTTTGTAAAATGCTTCCATTGATAGCATTGTGACTTTCAAGCCCATAGTTCAGATTATATACATATAGTATTTTTACAAAAATATAAAAAATTCTAAATTGATAAAAGAACTAAAGATTAATGCTTTTCCATATTGCATGAAGAAATGACTGAAAATAAGCAAACAGGTACTGGGATCTTAATTATACTTCCGCTCCGAAGGAGTGGGGTATACTGTTTTACCTCTGTCCGTCCGTCCGTCCATCACACATACTTTCTTCGCATTTTTCTCAGCAACTACATATGACAGCCTCTTGATATTTGTAATAGTGCATCAGTATGGGGTCCTGTACTGTGCCTCCTCTTTTCGGCAATATTGAATCACCACTTCCTGCTGACCAACTTTGTGCCTTTTTAACTGTCATTTTCCAAATTGTGACTTTTTCATTGCATTTTTCTCAGCAACTACACATGACAGCTACTTGATATTTGGCATGGAGCTTCAGTTAAATGTTCTATACTGCATCTCCCTTTTTCAGCCATATTGCAATGCTACTTTCATTTTACCCACTTCATGATTTTTTCACTTTCACTTTCCAAGTTGGACTTTTCGTCACACTTTTCTTGGCAACTACACATCCCAGCCTTTTGATATTTCGCATTCAGCTTCATTATTGTTTAGTTTATTGCGTCTCCCCTTTTTGGTAATAATGCAGGACTACTTCCTGTTTACCGACTTTGTGGGTTTTTTACCAAAATTTTTAAAATGTGACATTTTTGTCATACTTTTCTCAGAAGCTGCATATCACAGCCACGTGATATTTAGCATGGAGCTTCAGCATGGGGCACTGTACTGCGTCTACCCTTTTCAGGCATATTGAAATACTACCTTACTGACTAACTTCATTTCTATCTTTATGTCCCACATCCTTCTCACATTATTTGCATCTTATTTTTCTCTGCAAGTGTAAATGCTTGTATTGTGTCCACACTTATGCTGTGTCCACATACACTTACTTTTGCACTTACCATATAGATTCAGGGTTCAATGAGCGGGGATATAACTGGCTGCCATTCGGCGATAGCTCTTGTTCTAGAAATAGAAAAAAACAAGGATTGTGAACTACGTTTTACTGATCATTTTCAGGGTCTCAGGCTTACCATTTCTTTTCATGTTGTCCCAATTTTCTTGAAGATATAAATACAATTTATCTTATCAAATAAAAAAAAATGAAGAAAAGTATGTGAAATATTGACACACTATTAAAATTATGAGACATTTTATCTTGAAAAAAAAATTATAATTTTCAAGGATGAAAGATTGAACTTGCATCTGATTGACAGTGTTAGAAAACTCCTTGTGTTTATTGTTCATAGGAGTAAAAAAAAATATTAAAACACTTGAAAATATTATGAAAAACTTGTAGACTGTGACAAAAAAATTATAGTTTGAATTTTTAGTTTTAAATAATATATATTATGACAGTAATAAAAAAAAGCTTACAAATGTGTTATATTTTTGTGGTATGGTGCAGACATTAGTACATGCATAAGCTGAGGTTTAACTTTCTGTTTCTTGACTCCACCCATTTCAGAATAAGGGGCCAAAAGGGGTTAAAATGATTGTTTTCACAAATTTGGCTGAAGAATCTTTACTATTTATGTAATTTTGATTACAAAGTACTTGTTCATGGGATTTTAGCATTTTAGCATTACCATTTTAGCTTGATTGTTACTGAAATAAGCTTTTGGTACTGTTTGTAGAATTTGACATAGCTTGTACATTTCGGAGCTACATAGGCCAAAGGGGCCAAAATCTTGTTTTTGCGAAGAACCTAAAGGGTTTATTTTTCATTGAATTTTATTGGAGTTTGGATCTTCGGATTCTTTTCAAAGTAAGATTTTGTTTATTTGCCATTGAATAGTTTCTCAAAACTATGCCCTACCTACTGTGGAAGTTCAAATGTACTTTTATTCGTGGACATCAATTTTCGTGGTTTTCGTAGATATCACTATTTCGTGGGTACTTAAATTCGTGGTTTCAAATTCAGTACATTAAAACTCTATGGAAAAAATGCATTTCGTTGGGAACTTAATTTCGTGGTTTAAGCAAACCACGAAATCCATGAAAATTAAAATGCCACGTACAAAAGTACTTTCACAGTATTTTCTTGTAACACTATATACCCCTGTTAGATTTGTTCATATCATACTGTGCATTACTTAGCCATTCATTTGCAAGTAAAACTCTGTCAACACTTAACCTTTTATTCTTTTTGTGAATGGCTGTTTTATCATTTAATCAATTTAAAAAGATCAAGCCATTGTATACATTAGATCGAAAGAAAATATTATCTCTGTAGGAAAAAAAATGGCCTAAAAATGTAAACTATGTCTGTACTTAAAGGTATAAATAAGCACATTTTTTCAACCATAATTGCTAGTCACGATTGTGGTCAGACATTTAAATATAAAGTTAGACTGATCAATTCAATTTATCTTTCTGCTTCAATGACCTGAACTTGTTGACAGGTGCAAGAAAATCTTTTAAATTGAAGGTATAGAAGGTATACATGTGATGTAATTTCCTGTCAAGTAGGACAGCACTTTCAGTTTGACACATCAGCAATTTGTGATAATTTTTGACAACCTGGTGACTTTATTTGACAGGTAGAAATGCATATAAAAATTGTAATTGATTAATTTATCCATTTAAGCTCAAATTTATACAATATAAAGTGGTCCTGATATCGACTTTCATTTTATGTAGCATATGGTTTAGAATAATTCCCTGTGTAGGCTAAACCTATCAGGTTACAAACAATTGATGCTTAATAAAAAAACTTTTCTAAACAGATCCTTGCGACATTCTGCAAAATTTGCATATACCACATTTAAGAGTGTCAGAAAAAAAAGTACCTGAAAGACACCTTGTTAAAATATTTTGCCCTTTTCTGTGTGAAATTGTACATGTGTGGTATATCAGACTTGCATCTCAGAAAACATAGATTT
>MJUU01069462.1:75936-103224 GCA_002080025.1 Modiolus philippinarum | reverse complement strand
GTGTATAGGAATCACCCTGTATGTCTGTCTGTCCATCCATCTGTCAACACTTTTTGTAAGTGCAACTCCTCTTAAACCTCTGGAAGGATTTTGATGAAACTTTATACAAAGGAAGGACACTATATGGAGATGTGCATGAAGGGATATAATTATTGTCCGAAATCAGGAAGGGGAGGTAATTTGACTAGGACTTTCATTGATTCTCCTTGCAGTAAGTTTTTTGGACAGTCAATTTTTCTAATAAATAATTCAAGGGGCCTTAGATATTATGAAATCAAGCTGGGGGAGAGAACATTCTTTTCGTTGTATTCCTCTTGAAAAGTTGTTTTCAAAGCGTTCAAATGAAATTTCTCTAACGCTTATGATTTTTGTGTAAAATGTCAAAAGAGGCAAAAAATAAGAGTTGAAATTTATTTTTGTCTAATTTTGACAGTATTTTCATTTGCACCCCTATGAAAAGTTCTTTCGTGAAGATTATAACATAACATAACATAACATATCATTATTTCCAAATCAGGGGCCCACAAGGAGCAATGAGAGCAACATATACAAGAGAAGAACATGATTTACAGAGACACTAATACATAATACATAATAAGATAGAACTTTATAAATGTTGTTTCTGTTAGCTATATAAATCAGAGTTGAATATAAGGACACAATAATGATAATAATAGTAATAATAATAAAAAAATAATAATAATTCTTTGTCATTTTTTATGCCCCCGGATCTTTAGATAGGGGACATATTGTTTTTGTCCTGTCTGTCTGTCTGTCTGTATGTATGTCTGTCTGTCCGAACCTTTAACCTGGCTCATAACTTATAATCCAGATGTGATAGGACCTTCATAATTGGTATGTGTATTGATCATGTGAAGCTGAACATCATTATGCAAATTTCACTAAGGTCAGGTCAAAGGTCAAGGTCACAGAGGTCAAAAGGTCAAAATGTAGATTTTTCTATAGCTCTTAAATTACAATTGCTAGAGGCTTGATATTCTGTATGTGAATAGATCTAATGAAGCTTGATACAAATCCACCCAAAAAAATTGGGTCAGGTCAAAGGTCAAGGTCACCGAGTGAAAAATTGAAAACTTTAACAAAAACTTTAACATTGCCCATATCTTTTCAACCAGATGTGATAGGACCTTCATATTTGGCCTGTATATTGTTCATATGAAACTGAACAGCATTATGCAAAGTTCACTAAGGTCAGGTCAAAGGTCAAGGTCACAGAGGTTGAAAAGTCAAAATCTAGATTTTGATATAGCTCGCTAGAGGCTTGATATTCTATATGTGAATAGATCTAATTAAGCTTAATACAAATCCACCTAAAAAAATTTGAGTCAGGTCAAAGGTCAAGGTCAATGAGTGAAGAAAACTTGAACATTACCGATATTTTTCCAACCAGATGTGATAGGACCTTCATATTTGGCCTGAGTATTGATCATATAAAGCTGAACATCATTATGCAAATTTCATTAAGGTCAGGTCAAAGGTCAAGGTCACAGAGGTCAAAATTTTGCTTTAAGCTCGCAAATTACAATTGCTAGAGGCAAAGATGAGCCCTATTCGAGTATTTTTGTAGGAGTTATGCCCCTTTTTAACGTAGAAAATTGACAAAATTTCCTTGTAAGCGCTCTAGAAAATTTATTTCTCATTGGATTTGGATAATATTTACACAGTAGCTTTAGTTCCAGAATGCCTAAAGCGAGTTCAAAGATGAGCCCTGTTTGAGTATTTTTGTAGGAGTAATGCCCCTTTTTAACTTTGAAATTGACAAAATATCCTTGTAAGCGCTCTAGAAAATTTATTTCTCATTGGATTTGACTAATATTTACACAGTAGCTTAAGTTCCAGAATGCCTTAAGCGAGATCAAAGATGAGCCCTGTTCAAGTATTTTTGTAGGAGTTGTGCCCATTTTTAACTTTGAAAATTGACAAAATATCCTTGTAAGCGCTCTAGAAAATTTATTTCTCGTTGGATTTGGATAATATTAATACAGTAGCTTTAGTTTTAGAATGCCTCAAGTGAGTTAAAAGATGAGCCCTATTCGAGTATTTTTGTAGGAGTTATGCCCCTTTTCAACTTTGAAAATTGGCAAAATATCCTTGTAAGTGCTCTAGAAAATTTATTTCTCATTGGATTTGGATAATATTTACACAGTAGCTTTAGTTCTATGATGACTGAAGGGAGTTCAAAGATGAGTTCTATTTGAGTATTTTTGTAGGAGTTATGCCCCTTTTAACTTTGAAAATTGACAAAATATCCTTGTAAGCGCTCTAGAAAAATTATTTCACATTATATTTGGATAATATATGTATACATGTACATCAGTTTTATATCTAGGATGCCTCAAGTGAGTTTGAAGATGAGTCCTGGTTGAATATTTTTGGAGTAGTTTTGCCCCTTTTTAACTTTGAAAATTGACAAAATATACTTGCAAGCGTTCTAGCAAATTTATTTCTCATTGGATTGGGATAATATTTATATATATAGTGCCTTCAGTTGACGAATACCTCAAGTGAGTTCTAAGCTGAGTCCTGGTTAAAAATTTGTAGGAGTTATGCCCCTTCTTAACTTTTAAATTTACCTCAAATAAATTATGTGGGGTTTCAAATTGCTGGAGCGGCGGGGATATATGACTACGTGTAGCCCTTGTAGTATTTATTTTGTATTTTTGCCGGGGGCATAGTGTTTCACAAACACATCTTGTTTCCAATATGAATTTAGCAGTGGCTTTAGGGTTCAATACATTTGGCTGCCATTTCGCAACGGTATTCAGTGGTGGAGTTTGACAAGATTTTTGACCTACTGAAATAGTTTTGAATATTAAGTTTTGGATCATCTCCAGATTCTGCCTGTTAAATACTCTGAAAACAGATGTTCTGCTATGCCTGAAGTAGTTTATTATCCATTATGAGGATTTATTTTACATATTGTTGGCAAATTTTCTTATGGTATACCAGTTTTTCAAAAATTTAAAGTATTCATTTGTATTTGATTTCAATTTTTCTTGTCCATGAGACTGCATTTAGACTTGAGTAATCTGTACATTTTATTTATAGTCAGTCCATTTATATAGTGCCCCCTTTGTTATACAGCCCCTCTTTAATGATGGTTCCCCTTATACTGCCACCCATTTTCAAGGTCTAATTTGTATGATTCTGATTATACATACAGTGTCACAAACAGTTAATCATGAAACACATGAATCGTGTTTAGATCCATCTTAGACACCTGTTTATAAACCTTCCTTGTCAAGCTATCAATCAGCTGATCAGACAGATCAGCCAACCATTAACTAACCTGACAGTTCCATATACCACAGGCACTGATAAAAAAAGTTCTGCTGACTTTGTGATTTATTTTTGCAAGCTTTGACTTTCACTTCCTGGACCTACATCTAGTACTTCTGAGCAATTTCATATTTTTGGTAGGTCTGGGATTTTTTGTAACAGGGAAAAAATAATTTGGTTCAAAATGAAAATCCCAGACAATTACATATATAAATTTAACTCAATTTGAGATTGACATTGGATTAAGAAGGCTCAAATGCTTGATGAAGATGACATAAAATATATTTTTCAAGAATGGTCCTGCCAATGGTCCCACCCAAACAGAACCCCTGAACTTGTAACTATATTTATGGTGGTACTCCATAATTGTAGTCATAGCACAAATTTCTACCATTAATTCTTGCATAATGGTATTAATGTGAGCTAAAAATTTGTGTGAAAGAAGGTTCAGTTGAGCTGTTAAACATTTTAATAAGTGTTATTCCCAGGGTTTTATAATATAAGTCATAGGTTATGTCTGTGACCTTTTTGTACCAAATTTGACCTTGGATTTACTTTGTTATTAAACCAAAATATCTGGAAATAAGTCTTTTGGCATTTCCTGATTACTAATCGCAACCACTTGTTTGAGATCACACACAATAGTGCAAGTTTATGTTTTTTCCCAATTTATCAGTATATAAAAGATGTATATTCTTAAGGGGAAACAGAAAAAAACTATTCTAGAATGAAGAAAGCTTTTGAAAACACATGAATTTAATGAAAGGTTGCCATACTTCTGAAGCAAATTACATACAAATAGCTTTATAAATAGGATGTAGTTACATCAAAGCTTGTAAATGGCTTTTTGTATTTAACTGACTTGCTGATGATTTGTTATATAATTTTATACAAGTTAATAGAATTCAGATTCCTTACTTTTGTATATGATGTAATGATGATTCACATGTACATTACTGGGAGGACCACATTTTGTTCTTTGTCTATGGTACAAATTCATTGCAAAAGTCCCTGCATTATTGAGGTTATAAGTAGATTTGCACCTGTGGATCCAGCTGGCAAAAAAAGGGGGAGTTCGAATGAGGTTACATGCAAGTTTTCAGGATTTTTTTTGCCACTTTTGCTTAATTCCGCACAAATTAAAAGAGAAATTTTGGAAAAAAAGTTCGGGGTGGGGGGCACAAACCTTGATCCTGCCTCTTGTATCAGCCAATACACTGAAAATACAAAATATGTATTACTGAAATGAAAAACTTCAACTGAGAGTTACTGTATTTTAGAATCTGAGGGGTAGATTTTACTGAGGCAAACTGAGTTTTCCAGGGAAGCATTAGCGGAGCCGTAAAAACGAATGTTTGCGACAGTAAAATCTTAGATTTACCCCTGAAGATCCTAAAATACAGTTTGGTTATCTCTGTTCTAATGCAAATCCACAAAAAGCATTTAAATCAATTTTTAAATCACAGGAAGTTTAGTATGCGTCTGCACCATTACATTGCTATTGGTTCTGACTGTAAATAGTGGATTTTACCCTCTCAAAATTCTGACGCCATCCAATCAAAATTAGCGTTACAAACATAAGTGCATTAGAATATAGAGTATAGTAGTGCTGAAACTACAAAATAAATGATGTAAGAAAAATTGTCAATAATATATGCATGAATATACATTATTTTGCAGGACCAACAAGGCCAAACTCAATGGAAGGCAGAGCAAGTCGGCAAAGGGAAAAAATTCAGAGAAAATATTTACAAAGGGTGGAGGAGGGGCAGTACCAAAATCAAAATAGACCTCCTCGAAACAGAGCAAATAATTCTAAAAAAGGTTGGTTTTATGTTATATTGATGTAAATGGACCTCTACCTCGAAACCTAGAAAATAATTCTGAAGAAGTTTGCTTGTTGGTTGTGTTCATTTAAATAGAACTTCCAGACAAAACAGCAAATAATGCTAAAAAAGTTGGTTTTATGTTGTTTTGTTGTATAACCTGGCTCTACCTCATAACAGAGTAACTAAGTGTAAAAAATGACTTTATGAAATTTACTTCCTGATGTTGAACTTTGACTGATAAAATTTTGTTTAATAGCGAACAATCAATGTAGCATTGTATGACATTAGCAAGTGAACTGGGTTCAAACCAGTGCTGGGGGTGTCATGAACTTACTAAGAGATATGACTGCTCATTGTTAACTTCAAGATTTTGTCCAGTATACATTTACTCCATATCTCTTTTTTTGTTCATTATATGGTCGCAAAATTTTGTGTGGTTGTATATTGGTATGGTGTTGGTGTCAGCGTTGTCGTCACCTGTGGACAGCATAACTTTGGTTCTAGTAGACATTTCACTATCAAATTTTAGTATGATGTTTCTTGGCACATGCTTAAGCTGAGGATTTCATGGGATTCCTGGCCCTGCTTGTCCCAGAAAAGGGCCAAAAAGGGGTTGTTGGGTGTTTTTACATATTTGACTGTAGAACCTTTATTATACCCCCGCAAACAAAGTTTGGGGGGTATATAGGAATCACCCTGTCCGTCCCTCGTCCGTCTGTCCGTCCGTCTGTCCGTCCATCCTTCCGTCCATCTGTTAGTCCGTCCATATACCTTGTCAGTGCATGTTCTCCTAAATGGCTGCTTGGATTTTGATGAAATGTTACACAGTTGTAGTACACCATCTGAAGATGTGCATGAAGTTTAATGATTGCTGCCTGAAATTTTTAAGGGGAGATAATTCGTCTTTGAACATTTTCTGGAAAAAGGGGGAGGCAAACCTTGTCAACGCATGTTCTCCTAAACGGCTGCCTGGATTTTGATGAAATGCTACACAGTTGTAGTACACCATCTGAAGATGCGCATGAAGTAATATTGTTGCTGCCCGAAATTTTGAAGGGGAGATAATTTGTCTTTGAATATTTTCTGGGAAAAGGGGGGAGACGTCCTTGTCAGCTAATGTTCTCCTAAACGGCTGCTTGGATTTTGATGAAATGTTACACAGTTGTAGTACACCATCTGAAGATGTGCATGTAGTTATATAGTTGGTGCCCGAAATTTTGAAGGGAGATAATTCGTCTTTCAATATTTTCTGGAAAAAGGGGGATGGACAAACATTTTCAGTGCATATTCTCTTTAGCAGGTGCTTGGATTTTGATGAAATGTTACACAGTTGTAGTACACCACCTGAAGTTATGCATGACGTTATATGGTTGCTGTCTGAAATTTAGAAGGGGAGATAATTTGTCTTTTAATGTTTTCTGTGTAAAGGGAAGGGGTGATCCTTGTCAGCGCATGTTCTCCTAAACCACTGCTTTGATTTCGATGAAATGTTGCACAGTTTTAGTACACCAGCTGAAGATGTGCATGAAGTAGTATGGTTGCAGTCTGAAATTTTGAAGGGAAGATAATTCATCTTTAATATTTTCAGAAAAAAAGGGGGAGGTATATCATTTTGTCCATACTTGTGTTGTGTCCACATTAATACTGTGTCCACAACTGTATTGGGTCCACACACACACTTAAATTTACAATTGCCATATTGATTCAGGGTTCAATTAGGGGGTATACCTGGCTGCCATTCGGCGACAGCTCTAGTTATTTATCGGATTTTGATGGGAATTCTTTCAGTGTGCTCCTGAGGTAATTTCCAATCATAATGAATTTCACATAGTATGTACTGTTGGTGAGATAATGGGCCAAAAATGTAAAAAAAAATTATATTTTTTTAGCTGAGTTGCAACGAAGTTGAACTTGGTTATTGGTTTTGTGTCAGTCTTCAAACATTGGTTTCCAGATGATAACTGAAAAGTTTACATCCAATTGAAATGAAACTTGGATATATTGTTGGGTACCAGAAGGGGAGGAACCCTATTGATTTTTGAGATAGTATGTCAAAAGTCAAGGTCACAGTGACTGAAAATAGACTGAAAATTTCAGAAAAATTTAGTTTTGGGATGATAACTCAAAACGTTTACATCCAATTGAAATGAAGCTTTGATATGTAGTTGGATATCAGGAGTGTAGGAACCCTATCGATTTTGGAGAAAGTAGGTCAAAGGTCAAGGTAACAGTGACCAAAAATAGTTTGAAAATTTCAGAAAAATTTGGTTTCGGGACAACAACTCAAAAAGTTTTCACCCAATTAAAATGAAACTTGGATATATTGTTGGATATTAGGAGGGGTAGAACTCTTTTGATTTAAGATAAAGTAGGCCAAAGGTCAAGGTTACAGTGAACGAAAATAGATTTATTTATTGAAATGTCAAGACATGAAACTAGAAAATAGAGCTTTTTGAATACTTAGAATTTTGGTATTAAGAACTTATGCCTCGAAACTATTCCAAATCATTTGGCATACTAATTATATTAAATAATTAGGAAAGATAATAGACAATTTTAGAAATATATGGGTCTCCACTTCAACTTGGTCACATTTAATATATTTGAAGTTGCAACTTGGCTTGTGCACCCTGGTGCAATTAAGATTTTTTCATTTTTAGTCTGATTTTGATACAGTTTTTCAGTTGATTTCTTGTGAAAAATGAACATTGCGCTAAACTATAAGATTTTTGATAACTTGCTTCATTTCCAACATTGCATATTTGCAAATTACTTAATTTTTTTTTTCATCGGATTTCTATGGCATTTTTTTTCTTTGGAGTCCTCTTGATCTAAGCTTTCAGTAGTATGCCAAATGATTTGGAATAGCTCTTACCCTCGTTTTCGAGACATAAAGGGTCAAAGGGGCCAAAATATATTTGTCATATTTTATCCTGAGTGATAACAATATTCTTTTTTATCATTATATTAATCTGTAGTGATATTATTTGGAATATGGGGTCATCAGTGATCTATTTATGTATAGAATAATAAATCTTATATTGAGCTAGGACATATACACACTCAAATATTTATATCTGATAACTAATGATGGTGTTTGTATATCTATATAGATGTTTTTATAAAAAAATATCAGTTACTAGATACATGTCAAGGTCAAGCACTTTAACTGGCTGAAAAAAATAATAAACAAGTAAATAAATACAATAGAGATAATTTTTGTACCTGTGTTGTGCACTTTTATTGAGACTTTTGTTAATGAAACTTTAGAAGGTTTTGGTGTGTCATTCCATGTTGGACATTCTTAGTCTTGGTGTTGTTTTTGGGTTGTTGGATATCTCCTCTCAGTTTATGTATCATAAAAGAAACCAAGAAGGTTAGACAGATAAAGAAAGTTGTTGCTTAGAGGGTTGGTTTAGTACAGTTATCTATGTTTTGGGCGGGTCTGGAAGTGTTCCAACCACTACTAATGATAGTGATTACAGCTTGTCTGATGGGGATTCCCTAATATCTGACCTTGATTTTGGACAAGGTAAATAAACATAACTCTACCCTGGCTTTTGTCCAGCTGAATTTGAATAAGCAACATTAGTAAGTAAAATCTAGGAAGTGTTTAGTTTTCCTTACATTTGTTAAAACAGATACATGCCAGCATCTGATGTTTACTTCACAGTATCTGTATTTCCCAGTGTGTAGGTATCATAGGGTACATTAGTACTTAAATGATTAAAAGTACACCTATCCTCATCAAATATCAACAAGACAACAAACCAACAAGTCTGAATAAAAGGCAATACTTCAAACAATACAAACAACCAAACAAAAAACAAACAAGTAGAAAGAAGTATAGATTCCAAACTATGCTAAACAGAGTATTAAAACAACATTTGAAATAAAGAAAATAATTAGAAAAATTATCCTTACAGACTCTTGAATTCCTCATTTAATAATGAATTAGAAAAGCAACAGAAATTCATTACAATGGATATAAGTTCAGACATTTTAAGAACTATTTTGTGACCATAGAGTCACATAAGAAAGAGCACACTGAAAAACTATTACCATAGAGCTATAAAAGCAAGGGTACATTGAAGTAAAGGACCATAGAACCAGAAAAACAAAGATATACTGAAAAACAAGGAACATGGAACCATAAAGCAAAGGTACACAGAAAAACAAAGACCATAGAGCAACAAGAACAAAGGCACATTGTAAAACTATTATCATAGAGCCACATTGTCCTGAAATTCATGACTCTGTGTAGCATATTTTTATTTGGACTTTTACTGTTGCTACACTGTAGCTAGTCTTGAAATTCATGACTCTGTGTAGCATATTTTTATTTGGACTTTTACTGTTGCTACCTGATTTTCTCTATAGCTTGACTCATGACTCAGTGTAGCAACAGTAAAAGTCCAAATAAAAATATGCTACACAGAGTCATGAATTTCAGGACTAAGAGCCACAAAAACAATGACACACTGAAAAAAGACCATAGAGCCACAAAAATAAAGGTACACTGAAAAACAAGGACCATAGTGCCACAAAACCTAAGGCACACTAGAAAAAAAAAGATCATAGAGCCATAAAGCAAAGGTACACAGAAAAACAAGGACCATAGAGCCACAAAAACAAGGCACACTGAAAAATAGGCCATAGAGCCAAAAAACATGGGTACACTGAAAATAAAGGATATTATATAGAGCCACAAAAACAATGATTCACTGAAAAACAAAGACCACAGAGCCACGAGAATAAGGGTTCACTGAAAGACCAGAAAATTGAAGCCACAAAACTAAAGTTATACTGAAAAACGAGGACCATAGAGCTACAAAAACAGGGATTCATTGAAAGACAAGGAACATGGAGACACAAAAACAAAGGTACACTGAAGAACAAGAACTATAAAGTCACAAAATGAAAGGGAACCCTGGAGCCTCAAAAACAAGGATTCTTGAAAAAGGACCATGGAGTTACAAAAACAGGGTGGACCGAAAAACAAGGGCCATAAAGCCACAGAAACAAGGGGGTGCAAGAAAACAAAGACCATATATAAGTCACAAAAACAATGGGAAATTGAAGACATTTATTGGCTCATGAAGAAAAGTTTACAATTTATTCTCTGTTACTTTTTAAGGGAAATAGGAAGCAAATGAATTCTGTGAAATTAAATGTTATAGTGTATTGACATAACTTTGTTGATGTAATAATTGTTCCTGGAAAAGGTTGACTGTTTACAACAGCATTATGTTTTTCATTTGTAGGGGAATGAAAAATATATATTTCTTACATACAGAAGAACTTTGGCTGGCTCTAACTGCAATAGCTCAAACACCATGCATGTCTCGAACCCATTTTCTGGTCCCTGTCAAGTTTAAACATAGTTCTGCCTCAATAGCTCCAACACCCTTCTAGCTCGAACTGTTTTCATTGGTCCCTTCTGTGTTGGAGGCATCAAAGTTTTACTGCACAATAACTTTTGAAATAGTAAGTGTATATTGCTTCTGAAGATAAAAAAAAGTTTTGTTACCTGTTCAGCATCTTCTCATATTTTATTCTTCATATTTTTTTGTGATAATATTTGGAAGATAAGATCTTTGAGGTTTCAGTGCAAAATTATGTAAATAATAAAGGAAAACATAATACTGTTGAAGTCAAGGAAAAACATAATACTGTTGAAGTCCAAAAACATTAATTTATATTATTAAGTACATATACTTAAATGATTGTTGAGAAAAGTACATTTTCTTAGACATAGAGACATTCATGTGTGTTTAATTTATATACTCAGCCAAGGTTCTCTTTAGAATCAACAAACACAAGGAGCATTTCTGTCTCAGTGTTAATGATTTTGTCCAGTGTTTGTGTAGGGACATTATGGGGACAAAATGCATTCTTATTAAAAGTGAACTTCCCTAATTTCTAGTTTATTGTTTTGTCTGACGTGTTTTTGTTTTATGCTTATTTTTACTATCTAGTTAAGTAAAAATGCTTACAGATGTAGAATCCAAAAATGATATATGTTGTTTGCTGTGACCCAGTAACTGGAATTGTTTAGACATTGATGAATGATGTATAACATAATAAAACAGTTCTCTCTTTGATCTACCACATAATTGCATGTTATTGACCTGAAAACTAAAACTAGGTCAAGTTAAAAGAAATCTGAAATGATATATTTCTATTCATAAAAAGTTAGTTTTATCATTTCAACACACCCAAACTTTAATCATGTTTAATATCCAAGTTTCTTTGACCATTACGCATTAAATTCTTTGCAATTTTCAATTTTAATCCAATATTTGAAATACCTTTATAGCTTATTAAGGTGTGAATACTTACATGAATGTACATATGATATAGGCATTGTGTAGATATATCAGCAATTACATAAAATCATAGTAGTATAAGACCGTGTTTACACTTGCTTCAATTTGAATCGATCTTTATGTGAATCGATCTTAAAAGGATCGGTTTGCATTTACATTAAAAAGTGCAAGATCGATCTTGATCGATCTTTCTGAGAACGGTTCGTTTACATTTATACACTAAAATTGAATCGATTGCACCTAAATACATGTGATTCTTGTTATAAAAATACATGAAAATGCATATATAGATATATAGATCAGGAAATGTCCCGACATATTCATTTAAAAATATTCAGGTTTCTCTTAAACGTTTTCTCTTAATTTTCTGGCACCCTGTAGGTCACCCAAAAGTTCGCATATCAAAAGAAATTCTTCGTGGGCCAAACTTTCTCCTCTTTTATTCTTCACAGTCGTAACAAACGTTCATAGACGCATTTGTAACTGCCTATTTTCAGTTTTATTATTCAGTTTCACTTCATAAAGATCGATCGCGATCGATCTTAGCATTTACACTTGAAGAAAGATCGATCCCAAAAAGATTGGTCTTTTTGAGACTACGTCTGGATGTGGTCTTTTTAAGTCCGATTAAAGATCGATCTAACCCGTTTACACTTGTGAAAGATCGATCTTTTTAGGACCGATCTCACCAAAGATCGATCTAAATTTGCTAGTGTAAACGGGGTCTAAGATTAAAGGATTTAGCAAAATTGAGCACCTCAGTACCAATTAATTTGGGAATTGACTATATTTCTAACCCTATACTGACATACCTCATAATGCAGGTAATAAAGTTAGGTGAAACATAAAATTTGGCACAACTAGATTTTAATTTCCCCCTCCAAAAATTAGATAAAATAAAGAAAAATTTGTAGAGCTCCAACCAATAGATTACAAAATGTTTAACCTTTGTTCACCGATGATAAATTATTAATGTGTCTTGCTGTCAGCTGATCATACCATCCAGGTATCCTGTTCCTTGAGAATTCATCATAGTTAGAAATTACAAGTAGAGAAACTCTTTTCATAATTTTGTAGCTGAACACTTTACACAATTATGTATGGCAATGATCTATTGGATTTGTCTGTTAGAAGTTGGTAGAACAAAAAACAGTCATAGGTTAAAATCAACCATTCACAGTTACTCACAGTAATAATTAAGGCAGCAAAAAGCTGTTTTAAGTGCTCTAAGTACATAGTAGTTTTGACCCTGAGGACATATGCTGATAGGTTATTACTTATTTGTACCATGAACCTATGGTCAATATTAAATTGAAGTGTGTAATGATTCAGGTTAGGGGAGGGGGTGCTAAGGTTTTTTAGGAATTTCACCCTAGATTATGAAAAGGCAGAATTAATGCAGGATATCTTATTACATTTAATGACATCATGGAACATGTTAAAATATCAGGAATTTGATAAAATGGATGTTTCATGTATGTTGCATCATTTGAGACTTGACTTTCCAAAGAGGACTATGACCCTTATTTACCATTTCAGAGCTTGGCAGATATGTACTGATGGTTTTTGTCTGTAATAAAAGAACTGTGTTGGTGAAATACAATTAATATTAAGTTCCTTATTGTGCATTGTTATAACCCTAGGAATATGACTTTCATATCTAAGTTACTGAAAAGAAAGAATTGTTTTTGCATATTTTTTTTGTGCATCGGATAGGTACCAACAACTAACCTAATCTGATGTGAGAAAAATATCAATACATCATTAGGATTGACTGGTATGTTGTAGAACAAATTATTTTTGTCTAATTAATTAACCCTTTGTTAATTATACACAAGTTTGTCTGGTTAATAGTTGTACAATTCCTCTTTATTGTCACTTCTGGTAGTCATTTACTGACCTCACAATATCACTTTATTGATCTACACAGCCAAGTTAATTAATAAGTATAAGTAATTAATTCATCTGAAGAAAAGATGCCTGAAAATTAATTTCTCTAAAGACACCAACCCTAACAAGAAATATAGTATCATCTGTTTGATTATTGACTATAAGTATTATACAAACTATAAAATAAGACCTTCAATTCCATCAGGTTGCATTTATATGTAACAATGCAAGCTCTTGAATAAAAACAGATCAGTTTTCATATAATTAAAGTGAAAGATGAATCTTTTTGAGAACTCTACAATAAACATGATAAAGACTGAATTAATCAGATCTAGATGCTTGTGCTTGTTATTCAAAATGGAGGAATACAGAAATTAACCTTTGCAATTATGTGAAGATCTGGATTCTTTTTTTAATTGTTCCCAAAAATGGTTGGTTAACCTGTAGTTGATTAGAAAATAATTTCCTTGTTGATCCGAGCTTCTGTTTTATTATACTCAATAATTATGTAACATGGTATATACAGCTAGTATGTAAATCACAGTGATATGTGCACAACTTTGTTTCATTATTTTAATTTCATTTTATAAGCATTGGGCAAGATGGATCTTGGTCCTTATGATTGAAGTAAAATTGATGCAACATTGGTGTTTTGAAGACTATCTCTGGAAATGGACTTTATTCAAAATATCAATCTTTTTAGAATATCAATCTAAAATTGCTAGTGTAAATAGGGTGACAGAAGTAGATATACTTATGATATTAAGCTTACAAACAAGAATTATTTTGATGGGATTATTATCTCTGATAAAGTGTTTACATGTTTTATAGACAAAATATTTATTTCTTCACTTTCTTTCAGCCTTTGACTCTTTCACCTCTCAGTGTGGTTATTACTGTGGTAATAAACTTTGATATTCAATGATGACTGTTTCAGTAATAGGGACAGAAAGCAGTGCCTTGCAAGTCTCATTTTGTGTTAGGGAATAATGCAGAAAATATGGCCTTGTGAGTCTTGTGTCATGTTAATCTGAGAAGGAAAAAGGGCCTTGCAATTCTTCTTCTTTGTCATGGTATTAGGAAAAGGAAATAGAGCAATGTGAGTCTCATTCATTTGATCAAAACAAGACACATCATATGCCCCTACAATGAGTCTTGGGTTTCCCTCATCTATCCACAAAGTTGGGATAACTTGTGTCCAATCCATTTGTTGTAATAATTTGAACAATAAAATAAGTTTAATCTAATCCACAAAGGGTTCTATTATAGTTTAATGTGTATCCTGTAGGAGCCTTAATGGGTATTCTTTAAGGGTATCATATGTGCCTTGCAGACACTCCAATATAAACCTGGCATGTGGGTATACCAACCTTAATTTTAAATGAACAATGTGATGTGATAATCATCAGTCATATTTTAGCATGTTGAATTGACCAGGCTGGAGAGTATTTTAATCTGTCTGTTACCAGTATTTAAGTACTAAGTCTTGCCAAAAAGATAACTTTACGTTATTATTATATGTATATTCTGTCATTTGAACTCTTTGTATATTTTCAGGAATGAATGGAGATATTCCACATTGTGACAATACCCCTTGTCCTCCTAATGATACAGGTCAGATACAGGAATTAGAACAAGAAAGAAAAATATTACAGCAACAGTTATCCAACATGCCAGAACCTGCGGTTTGTATTTTGAAATTGTATTGTGAAATTATTTGAATCTTTTTCGAAAAGCTTTTCAAAATTAACAGATATTACTTCCCTTTTATGTATTTTAAAAAGTGAACACTAAAGGGTAAAAAGAGCTGTAATCAAACAACTCTAATGAAATCCTGGTCCTGACAAAATTTGTGTCATTATATAAAATATAATATAAAACTTTATATAAGGTTTACATGAAATATGTTAATTTGACATATATAAAATTTGTGAATTTGTGTCAGTCTCCAGAGATTAATGACAACTAAATAAAAATCTAAAAGATGGCTGGCCCTTTTTTTTAAAAGATGATTGTCAAATGGTAACATGGTAAAAGATGGCTGCCACAAAGTAACATGCCATGAAAATAGGTATTCAGCCATGACAATAGATATTCAGCCATGACAACAGGTATTCAGCCATGACAATAGGTATTCAGCCATGAAAATAGATATTCAGCCATGACAATAGGTATTCAGCCATGACAATAGGTATTCAGCCACGACAATAGTTATTCAGCCATGACAATAGTTATTCAGCCATGACAATAGTTATTCAGCCATGACAATAGGTTTTCAGCCATGACAATAGTTATTCAGCCATGACAATAGTTATTCAGCCATGACAATAGGTATTCAGCCATGACAATAGGTATTCAGCCATGATGATAGGTGGTATTCAGCCACGACAATAGGTATTCAGCCACGATGATAGGTATTCAGCCACAACAATAGGTATTCAGCCATGACAATAGGTATTCAGCCATGACAATAGGCTGACAATAGGTACTCAGCCATGACAATAGGTAGTCAACCATGACCAGGACATGATTGTCTGATGCAAAAACTGATCTGTAAAACAATATGGATAGATCAATTGTCTTTAATGCAGCTAGTCTGGTAACTAGATCATACCAAAAACATGCCATCATACATTATTTGATAATTTTTCCTTATACTAGCCTAAAATATAAAAGAACAACAAGTAAAATTGAGTGATTGCATATTAAGCTTGTAGCCAGTGTTTCCAAGGGACCCTTATCAAAGACAAAAAATACCTATACAGTTAATCTTGGATGGTTTTAACTGCAATAACTGGAACACCCCCTTTTTCTGGACCCTTTATTGGAATTTAAACACAGTTTGACCTTGATAGCTTGATCATCCCTCTTGCTCTAACTGTTTTCATCAATGCCTTGGGTGTTCAAGCCACCAGTTTGACTGAACTGTAATTCTGACACAAGCTGCACAAACTGATTCAGGGACATATGTTCATGTAAACCTTATCAGGTAACAGTGTATTGTTAAAATTCTCTCGACTTTTCCTTTCTTTTTACCACCCTTACAGTATCAATAATTATAATTCACTTAAATGAAAATTCAATTTGAAACAATTTACCAAAAATTTAATTGTAGAACTCTGTAAAGTCAGTATGCCTTTTAAATAGAAATTCATGATGACATCACACTGTAAATAAGACTTGACTTTAATTTTACAAAAAATTCTTAATTATGTATTATACAAATAGTAGTTCTTTAATTTGTTACAAAGAAACATTGATTTTACATCAAACTATATTTGAAGCTAGCATATAATGGGCTAGTTTGTTTGCAATGATTTATTAAATATTGAACATGGCTATGTATGTTATGTGAAGAAAGTTATAATTATTTCCTCATACGATTAAATTAAATAAAGGCTCATAAGGAAGAAAAGAAGATTAAGATTTTCATAGAACAGATTTTATATTGGACAGTCAAGGACAAGTGTAGATTATTTGGCATTTATACTGTAGTCATAAAGAACAGATGTAGTCATGTCAAGGAAAGGTGTAGATTATTTGGGACATGTAAGGTAGTCATGTCAAGGATGGGTGGAGATTAATTTGTCAAGGACAGTTGTAGATTATTTGGGGCATGTACAGTAGTCATGTCAAGGACAGGTGTAGGTCATGTCAAGGATAGGTGGAGATTAATTTGGAATTATTGCAGTAGTCATGTCAAGGACATTTGTAGCTTACAACAGTCATGTCAAGGACATGTACAGTCATTAGTTGATTGTCAGTGACATGTACAGTAGTCAGATCAAGGACAGAGGTATATTGTTTTGGACATGTACAATAGTCATGTCAAGGATGTGTGTAGATTATTTGGGACATGCATGTTAGTCATGTCAAGGACAGTTGTAGATTATTTGGGACATGCACAGAAGTCATGTCAAGGACAGATGTAGATTATTGTGGACATGTAAGGTAGTCATGTCAAGGACAGTTGTAGATTATTGATGACATGTGAGGTAGTCATGTCAAGGATGGGTGGAGATTACCGGTAATTTGGAATGATTGCAGTAGTCAAGGATGTGTGTAGATTACCACAGTCATAAATTTACAATTTTAAAATATAACTCATGGATGAACTCATCCAAAATTACTTTTATTCTTACACTGAACATTAAATTGCATACAAAAAAAATAATAAAAATGGAATAGAGTCAAAGGCATGAAATTCTTTTCCACATACTCTGACAAGAAATACAGATTGCTCCATACGCTCAGACAGACACATGCAGATTTATCCATTCTCTCAGACACAGAGACGTACAAACTGTTCTATACTCTGACATAGAGACATACAGCAGGTGACTGGCACACCAGGACTAAGTACATATCTAATACCAACATTCTGTATATAGAAGAAGTCAATTATATCTCAAAAAGAAGTTGTGCTTGTAATGTAAGTAAAGAATTTGCCCTTTAGACATGATAAGATATGATAATAAATGTTTTATTTTTTTAGGTGAGTGAGGTAGAATCTAGAAGTGCCTTGATACAACTGGCACCACCAGAATATGACCAAACAGAATTTGAAATAGATCCTGGTGACTTCAGATATGAACTCTTACTGTCAGATAAAGGCAAAGAAGGAAAATATAAACTAGTCTACAGGTAATTAACATGTACAACTAATCAGAAATTTTTTACCTACCACAAGATGTTTGGCATATCACGGTATGAACTGTATGTAACACATATGATATTATGTATCTATACCACAATACATATTATTCAGTAACCAAGCTATATACTCAAATACATTGAATGGTACTGTATAGAAAAAAAATCAGAAAATGAAGTTGAAGCTTCACTTGCTTGGCCACTACATTGTGGTGAAGTTTTGATGCAATATATTTAAATCACACTACATCTTCACTAATAACATTTATTTTGACCTCAGACTATAACCTCAGTCATAAACTTGAGGTGATAAAGTTTATATTGACCTCAAACTACATCTTCAATCAGTAGACTGCTATTGATTTATGGTATATTAACCTCAGACTACAGCCTCAGTCAATATACTGAAGTGGGCTGTATGGAGGATATTGTGTTTGGTTAGTGTACTGAGTTATCTTTATTCAACCTACTGGAAGACTAGTGTTAGCATTGATCATTGGACTAATATTAGGTTTGGTTTGGTTCAAAGTATAATCAATAATGAAGAAAACACAACAAAAATAATCAAACTATAGAACCCTGCGGTTGTTGAATTTTTGTGCTCTTAAGGTGAGAGGTACGTAAATAAGTGCCTCTATCGGTGAACGTTATAAATTTGCTTTAGAATGAACGTAAAATAATTTTAATTTTCACTTTAAATTATAGTCGTTTAAGTTATATCCTACAATTTTTCTGAAAAATTGATATTATGGTGCCAAAGAAATTTCTGTTTTATTGATACAATTTTTTTATAGGGTCACTGAGTTCGTTTTCGTGGTAAAGATCGCTGAATAGATGTTCATCTTTCAAACCACGCCTAAAATCATAACTTTTATCGACGACGTCGCTATTTTGACGGCAGATTTTATCGAAAAAAATCCATTTTGGCGTGCCTTATCTATGTTCAACTATTTATACCGGCGAAATTAATTCGGTGACCCTATATAAAATTTACACCATTAAAATGGTTATTTCATTGTTTAAAACATATCCTTTTTGCAGAAAAATTGTAGTATATGTTTTCATAAACATGCAATTTAAAGACGTTTCATATATTATTTTTCTGTACATTTTACATGGATTCTATGTGAAAACAACATAACTGATAGATTTTTCAATTGGTCATATTTCAAACATAAAAATAGCTTAACAGAATTTATTTCACCTTGGAATTCAGGTTCATTTGAAGCACTTGCATATAAAATTTCATCGAAATCCGGAAAGTTTGCTATTTAAGTACCTATTACCTTAAATGAAAAAGACTTCTAATGAATGGAGCAGTATACTTCACAATTTGGTTAGAAATAGCTATATTTATTCACTGATTAAACATCCTGTAAACCAGTCAGAAATATTTTGGCAATATTGAATTGGCTGTGGAATAAAAAAAATCACTTCTGCAAAATATCACTTGTTAAAAAAAAGATATTTGTGTGAAGAGAAGATGGAATAGACATTTTTGTGTCCCCTGCTGTAAGCAGAGTCGACACATAGGGATTACTATCCGTCGTCTTATGTCGTCCTGAGTCGTCCTGAGTCGTCCCGACAGTTTTTGAATCCACAACTCCTTCAAAACCACCTGTCCGATTCCTACCAAACTTTCAGGATATGTTGTTTAACTGGTGTAGTTGTGCACCTGATACTTAGAATTTTGATTTTGCAGATTTTAGAGGTTAAAAGAGCCAAAATTGCTCATTTGTGAGTCTGTCTGTTTTGAATCCGCAACTCCTTCAAAACTGCTAGTCAGATTCTAACAAAACTTTCAGGATGAGTTGTTCACCTGGTGTAGTTGTGCACCTGATACTTAGAATTTTGATTTTTCAGATTTTAGAGGTTCACAGAGCCAAAATTGCTCATTTGTGAGTCTGTCTGTTTTGAATCCGCAACTCCTTCAAAACTGTCAGGATAGATTGTTCATCTGATGTAGTTGTGCACCTTGTATATAGAATTTTGATTCAAAGGATTTTAGAGGTTCACAGAGCCAAAATTGCTCATTTGATAATCTGGTTTGTTAATCCCCAATTCCATCACAACCAAACTTGCAGGATATTTTGTTCACCTAATGTAGTTGTGCATCTGATACTTAAAATTTTGATTTTGCAGTTTTAGAGGTTCACTGAGCCAGAATAGCTCATTTGTTAATTCTGTTTGTTTATGTGGAACTCCTTCACAACTGTAAATCATATTCCAACCAGCCTTTCAGAATAAATTGATAACTTGATATAGTTGCGCACCCGATATTTAAAATTTTGATTTTACAGATTTAAGAGGTTAACAGAGCCAAAATAGCTCATTTGTTAATTGAGTTTTTTAATCTTCGACTCCTTCACAACTGTCTGTCAGATAATATTTATATTCCAACCTAATTTTCAGTATATGTTGTATATCAGGTCTGGTTATGCACATTATACTTAGATTTTTTTTTACTGATTCTAGAGGTTTGCCAAGCCACTAAGCTCATATGTTAAATCAGATTGTTAATCTGCAAGTCCTTAAAACTGTAGTTCATATTCTTAACCAAATTTGCAGAATATGTTTCTGATTGTTTATGTGGAACTCCTTCAAAACTGTAAATCATATTCCAACCAGCCTTTCAGAATACATTGATTACTTGATATAGTTGTGCACCCGATATTTAAAATTTTGATTTTACAGATTTAAGAGGTTAACAGAGCCAAAATAGCTCATTTGATAATTGGGTTTTTTAATCTTCGACTCCTTCACAACTGTCTGTCAGATAATATTTATATTCCAACCTAATTTTCAGTATATGTTGTATATCAGGTCTGGTTATACACATTATACTTAGATTTTTTTTTTACAGATTCTAGAGGTTTGCCAAGCCACTAAGCTCATATGTTAAATCAGATTGTTAATCTGCAAGTCCTTGAAACTGTAATTCATATTCTTAACCAAATTTTCAGAATTTGTTTTTCCCCTAATCTAGACATGTACATTATAAGTAAAACTTTAATTTTGCATATTTTAGAGCTTCACTGGACCAAAAATGGCTCTTCTGTATTGCAGGCGACACAAGTGTTCCATGGAACACCCATAAATTTTTAGATAATTTTATTGTCTCGCCAGTGACGAAAAGCGCGGAAAGCAAGACATAAGTGTACAAAGTTTGACAGCAATGTTGTGGCGACGGTGTAATATTTCATGTTTAAGTTTTTGTGATTAGGTCATTTTCTCAGTAACTATACATGGTAGATCAATGATACTTGGTATATAGGTTGGTCTTCAGTAGTACATGACTGTCTGCTATATGGCTTTTGTCTGTGACCTCAGTTTTGCAGTCCAATGAACATGTTAAGATTTTGTAATTAGGTCATTTTCTCAGTAGCTATATGTGTTAGGTCAATGATATTTGGTATATAGGTTGATCTTGGGTATTAGATGACAGTCTGCTATATGCCTTTTGTCTTTGACCTTAATTTCACAGTTCAGTGATCATATTAAGTTTCCCTGTGTCTATTAATGTAAGGTCAATAATATTTGGTTTGTGGGTTTTGCTTAGATCGAAAATGACAGCCTGTTATTTGGCTTTAGCCCTTGACCTCATTTTCACGGTCTAGTGAACTTGTTTGGTTTTTTATTATCTATCAGTGGTAGGTCACTGATATTTGGCATTTTGGTTTTTGGTGATACATGACAGTCTGCTATTACTTTTGACAGTTACCCTATTTTCACAGTCTAGCAACATGTTAAGTTTCCTGATTTAGTCACTTTGAGTTTTCACATCAATATTGCAATCAAGTAGGGACAGGCGAGACATCAATTTGGATCCACACTTGTTAACCAAATTAATAAATTTTATACATGTGATTTTTCATTCATACAATTTTAATATTGTTGTCTCTAAAAAATTCCAAATATTTCATTAAAATGAATGTGTAACCTGAAGATCTGTAATATAAAATCAATGCCATTATGAGGAAATTCAAGTACATGCCTATATCTTTGTTGTTCCGTAGACATTTTCACAAGCTTATGATATTGTTATATTTTTCATATTGCCATAGTTATATACAGTAGATCCCAGGTGTGACATCAGGCCATTATGGCTGATCTAGGACATGGGGTTCTATCAGTTCAACCAGTTCTATACATTTCCAATTCTTTTATCTTGTAGTACTCAATTTTCAAACCAAGTATGCCTTTATGACCTGTAATACATGTAATATGCCGAGAGAGGAAAAAATCATATTGTCATACAAAACATGTTTAAGTCATATTGGCATACTTTACATGTTAAATTAAATAGGATACATAAGTCAATTAATAAATTAATGCTTTATCTTGATCAGTTGCAGTTTTTGCAGTGATAACCATTTAAACCTTTTATACCATTGAAAACCATTTCATACATCAAATTAATGTTAGCTAGGCATTATAACATGACATAACACTACCAGATGAATGATTTTACTAGCAACTAGCAATACAAGCTCATGTTAGCCTCTGGTTAAAATATTTTTGTGATGTTGCTAATAAGTTTTGTTTCATGATCATTGTACCGTGAGCAGCTGTTTCCTTCGCCCAGGTCTTTCTCCTGTGAATATTCAGCTTTTTAGGAATTAAGAATTCCTCAGAGGGTTCATTTGCAGCCACAAATCATTTCTTTGGTGTTGCCAAAGCCTGTACATAAGATGGGGAATTGGTTTACAAATAAAACACAAAAACCAGTACATAATGATATATCTAAAATCCCATTAAAAGAAAGTAACCTAAAACAGGAAACACAGGTACTTTTGTTTTAGGCCTGAGTACAGTTTTAGATTGTAAAATAGTAACTGAGTAATGCACTTTGTATGCAGAAATATTTCATTCAGATTAAATTACTACATTAGTAATGATCAATGAGTTTTTGTGAATTATCTAAAACAAATTTACTGAATGACACAGAATGTATGGTAAAAAAGATCGCAGATTAACTACTAAAGAATGGATAAAGTTACATAATGAGAAGTTAATCTTGATAACGGGGATTGAATCGGGTATGAAAAATCGTCTTTCTATTTAACCAAGGAAAGGGGCAGATCTACACTTTGATGTGTAATCTTCTGTTTAACCCAAGAGAAGGACAGATATTGTAAAATTTATGAGGATTTGGATTGGAGAGAAACAAATTGATTAAAAGTCAAAGTAAATTGATGTTATGTCAATGTTATTACAAAGAAGACAAAAGTTTTATTGGATAATTGTACCCAGAAGTCAGACTTGTCAGTCTATTTAACTTGCAGAATGGCACATTATATGATCAGGACACCATACAGAGGTTACATAGGGGTGTAAGCCAATTATCTCCTTTGGCTGCTGGCATTTCTGGTTAATCAAATTGTTTAAGATTTTTCAAAGTTAGTTTATATCTGCTTTCAATAAATGTGGAAGTATGGACATTTTCAAGGTGTATTTTGTATCAGGGACTTATATAAATCCAGCACATGTGCTTATTCATATTTGATTTTTGGTTCCAACTGCAGGGAGGGAATATAGCATTTAGTCCATTTATCCAGTAAAAATGTGTCACCTTGACCTGAATTTCACAGATGAGTAACACAGATTCAAGTTTTCTTATTGGTCCTGGTTTTGGCTACTACAACTTTTAGAGGAATAACAATTTGTTTGTACATCTAAGTTATTGGCCCCTGATTAAGATTAAGCTACCCTGACCTACATTTCATGCATGAATGACTCAGGTTTAAGAGTAATGATTTTGGATGCTGCAGTTGGGGGCAAGAATATCAGCTGTTGTTTCTGACTGCTCAATATTCTTGTTTCTTTTATGATTTTGTAAATCCATTAAAAATGATGTTGATTGTAAATACAAACTTTCACATGGGGGTAAAACTTCAACCTGTTTGAAGTTTGTTCTTTTGGGTTCAATACTTTGTATTTTTAGGAAAATATTTGACCTGTAAACTGTATCCTGAATCCAAAAATACTATTATATATATATCTGCTTTATTTACAGTGGTGATGCAACAGAAATAACTTTAAAAGATTTAAAACCAGCCACAGATTATTTCCTCAGGTAAGTGAATTTACCCTTGCATTCACCATCATTGCAAACAAAGTTTTGAAGTAGCCACAGTTCAGAACCAATTCTTTCTATTTCCACACAATATACACAATTTGTATTGTAAGTTTGTGTGTTGTAAGACTTCTACAGGAAATCAGTTTAGATTGAAAGGCTGCAAAACATGTTGCCCATGAGGTACACAGGTGAAATAGGGTCTGAAAGTCTTGTTATGTAATACAGAGATTTTGCGATAAATTACAATTCAAAAACGTTTCCTGCCAAAATACAATGTTTAAGCATCTTAGACACCCTCGGGGTAAGATTCTCAGCAAGCTTTGTCAGAGTACTTGAAATCTTACCCTTGGGAGTGTGAGATTTTTCTGTCTGGTACTCGCCCTGGTATCCTATTTGCATTAAATTCTTACTGCTGGATTAGACAGTAAAAATCAGAATATAAGAGTTGGTTTCATGAGCAAATTTCTTGCATCTTGCAATACTGAAATATATATGTGGTCACAAAACCAGACAAATTATGACAGAATTCAATTCTACATATGAAGAAATTGATTGTTTAATAGATGTTTTATTTATTTTCACAGAGTATGTACATCTTTAGAAGATCTGAAGGGAAAACCTACCAAAGCTGTCCAGTTTACAACAGGAATTTGTGAACCTGATACACCATCACCTCCTAAATTATCATCAAAAACTAAAACATCAATCACACTCAAGTGGAATGTAAGTGTTTATAAATCTTTTGAACTAGAATGTCACATGCTCAAACTTAAATTGGCCTACTTTTAAACTTGAATTTTGCTGGTAAGTTAAATTCATTGATACCAAAATGACAGAGTTAAGTGCCAATTAATACCACTTCTTGATTTAACCTTACTAGTGGTTTTGGCAGATTTAAAGATGTACCATATACCTAACCACTTGAACAAAGTTTTAACTTATTTCACAATGTAACAAATAGGATAAATTAATTATGCTTTAATCTATCTAGGAAATAATGTCAAGCTGAATACCGTGGACCTCTTGTATATTTCAAAATAGTTCAAAATAATGAATAGCCAGAAATAGTAAACACATGTAATTAGTATGGGATAAACATTTTATACAAAGTTCAAGGTCATTACCTTCAGCGACCAGATCAATAAGTTACATAAATTGATGGTATTTTCACTTTTACATTCCAAGGGAGGTAATTGGTTAAACATTCATAAAAATAAATTATAGGTTACAATAAACCAAATACTTTATAATGTTATTTCTGTATTAGGTTAATTTTATGCCCGGTTGCCGAGAAAATGAAAACTACATATAAAAACCTTTGTTTTATTAAAATAAAAAATTGGGGTTCCCATGGCTTTTCTGGGTTTAATTTGAGGCTCAAAAGAGGTGATATTCAAAAAAATAATTTTTTTCAAATCCCCACCCTAGGCATTAAAATATCACATAATGATGGTCAGGGATAGAATAACGAAAAATTAAATTATAATATTTCAACTGACTAAACATTATTCAGTTTCATTTTTAAATACTTCATTTCATTATCATCCAATCATAGATGATCTATCACTTTATTCTGAATGAAATGTTGTGTTTAAAAGCTAGATGCGTTTCGATGGCAATTATTTGGTTAATTGTATCCTATATGGTATTTTAATGGTTTTCAAATCCTACAAATTTTGTAATTTTAGATAACTGTACTACTTAGTACCCTATTCGTCTACATTTCAAAACACTGTCATTCCGTCTATATTTTTGGTGATTTTTTTACTGATGTGACCCCTTCTCAGAAAAACACAGAAAATAAATGAATTTTTAGAGACATTATGGTACTGCTCTTCAAAGTCCAAACCAAATCCTACTTTTTTCCCCTGAATGTTTACAGCTTATGACAAGGCATCTATGTTGATGGTTGGAATAATAAATTATGTAATAGCATGCCCATATTTGGAAGAAGAAAAGAGACTCACGCCAACATGTACCAATTTTGAAACAGACTATAACTTCAAAAAAAAAACAATACATAGTCATTAGTTTGCCTTCAGATAGTAAAATATCAAACATCTTAATGAAGATTATGCAGAAAGTTGTGGCTGAATGCATCAATAAAAAATAGCAGGGGGGTGTGTTTTGGCGTATTTTCGGAAAAAAATCAAAATTAAAAAATGTCATTTTTTCGGAATGGAAAATGTTTTGGGACAAACGATGTCACAAAATTTGAACTTGGATAAAAGGTGCATCAATATTTATCGCATACAGTTACATATCACTACTGTACTTAGAACTGTTGAATGTCTTCGGAGCACACCCCCTTTTTAAGGAAAAAATCTCTTTATGTCAAGAAAGAGACTATAATTTTGAAATCTCAATATTTCTGAACAGTTTTAAAGGCTGAATCGTAATTTCATAAAAAATATTCATATTTTAAAACCATTTAGAACAGAAACCTGTTTCAATATAGGTTACAATAAACCAAATACTTTATAATGTTATTTCTCTATGGGGGTTCCCCTTTTCAACAAAATTCCAAAAGATGTAGTTAATTTTTATGCTTGTTCTTCGGAAAATGAAAACTACATATAAAGACCTTTATTTTATTAAAATAAAAAAAGGGGTTCCCATGGCTTTTCTGGGTTAAATTTGAAGCTCAAAAGAGGTGATATTCAAAAAACAAAATTTTTCAAATCCCCACCCTATAGGCATTAAAATATCACATATGATGGTCAGGGGTAGAATAATGAAATTAAATTATAATATTTCAACTGACTAAACATTTTTCAGTTTTATTTTTAAATACTTCATTTCATTTTCAACCAATCGTAGATGATCTATCGCTTTATTCTGAATGAAATGTTGTGTTCAAAAGCTAGATGCCTTCTGAAGGCAATTATCATCCCCTCGCCCAACGAAGTTGGGGAGGGGATATAGCATCTCGCCCGTCCGTCCGTCCGTCCGTCTGTCCGTCCATTCGTCCCACCTCAGGTTAAAGTTTGCGTTAAGGTTCATATCTGAGGAACTACATATGGCACATCAATCATCTTTGGTCAGCAGATGCGTCTTTGAGAGTGATGCTGCTTCGGATGATAATTGGGTCACTCTGACCTACATTTCATGCTTCAATGACTTCGGTTAAAGTTTGCGTTAAGGTTCATATCAGAGAAACTACATGTGGCACATCAATCATCTTTGGTCAGTAGATGCGTCTTGGAGA
>MJUU01069462.1:36349-64896 GCA_002080025.1 Modiolus philippinarum | reverse complement strand
CCAAAAAAGGCGGGAAAATTCAACATTGTCCGATTTCAATGAAATTTGGTTTCCAAATAGATATTGATGTTGCAACTTCAAAACAGGTGTTGAAAATTGTTCGTTGACCGCCATTTTTAAAATGACCGCCAAAAAAGGCGGGAAAATTCAACATTGTCCGATTTCAATGGAATTTGGTTTCCAAATAGATATTGACGTTGCGACTTCAAAACCGGTGTTGAAAATTGTTTGTTGACTGCCATTTTCAAAATGGCCGCCAAAAAGGCGGGATGTCCGATTTCAATGAAATTTGGTTTCTAAATAGATATTGATGTTGTGACTTCAAAACCGGTGTTGAAAATTGTTCGTTGACTGCCATTTTCAAAATGGCCGCCAAAAAAGGCCGGAAAATTCAACATTGTCCGATTTCAATCACATTTGGTTTCCAAATAGGTCTTGATGTCGCAACTTCAAAACTGATGTTAAAAATTGTTCGTTGACCGCCATTTTTAAAATGGCAGCCAAAAAAGGCAGGAAAATTCAACAATGTCGGATTTCAATGAAATTTGATTTCCAAATAGATATTGATGTTACGACTTCAAAACCGATGTTGAAAATTGTTTGTTGACTGCCATTTACAAAAAGACGTCTCAACTTCAAAACTGGTGTCGAAAGTGGTCCTTAGGAAGAATGTTTTTTGTCAAAAAAAGCCCAATAAAGGAATATAATAAAACATGATCAGACTTTAAAATCAGTTCAAGATATTGGAGGTGTTTGAGCTACAAAAGTTTTATAAACTGAAGATCAACTGTATAACTTACAATGTTTCCTTGATTAAGGCAACTGAAAGCCAGGTGAGTGATACAGGCTCCTGGGAGCCTCTGGTTCTGGTATTGTCCAGTATTTCAGAGAATACCATAAAAAATAATCATTATATGTTAGATAAATTTGTATAATGTTTAATGTTTCAGTGGGTACAGTGAACCTGTATCGTTTTATACCAGCGGTAGTGTACCTAACCAACCCGATCCACCCATGTTGTCTGAACCTTTCGTGAATTCCCTCGTCATATCATGGATCAAACGGCCAAATGAAGATTCATTCCTGTTACAAATGGAAGATGATCTGACGGTAACTTTTTTACGTTTAATTATGTTTTTATTTTGCGATCATGTTTTTATTTTGGCAAAAGACCAGAGTACGTCAGTATCTTCTTTTTGAATGGTGCCTTTTATAGTGTTGAATATAGTACAAGGCATATCACTGGTCATGAAGGAGTAAGATAGTTTTCCTGTAATACATGTCTTGAAAATTTGAAGTAGTGTTTTTTCTACAATCATGTTTTTTGGTTGTTTTTGTTTTTCCATCAGTAAAATTATCTATTCTGTTGAACGTTAAAAACTGGTTTATCCAAGGAACTGCTTGAAATAGTGGAAATTAAAGGGATACCCAAGGAACTACTTGAAATGGTTAAAAGTAAAGGGATACTCAAGGAACTACTTGAAATGGTTAAAAGTAAAGGGATACCAAGGAACTACTTGAAATGGTTAAAAGTAAAGGGATACCAAGGAACTACTTGAGATAGTTCAAGTTGAAGGGATACCCAAGGAAATTCTTGACATAGGAACAATAATATACCAAAACATTTTCAAGATCCTAACCTATCAATAAACAATGAAAAGATATGGAGTAAATGCACATGAGATGAACTCTCTATAAATATATGATAGAACAAAGCAAAGGAACAAGGCTTTTATTGTTATTCATCATCTTGAAGCCACCCTGAGGCCTTCAACAATGAACTTTCCTCATACCTTGTAGTAAGTTCAAGATAGTCCCTAGCACCAGTTTGAGGGGAATTCTATGCTTATGTCGAACAATGCTACATGGTCATCCATGTCTTTTCTGGTCATGGATGCAGGATCGTCTTCAAACATATATTAAACTGGCAAAGTGCTATTACAATTACTGTGATCCGTTGCCTGACAAAAGCAGTAGTGTCTCAGGCCATGTCTTGTGTCTATATTTTTTCAACCTCTGTAAAACCAAATACCTGTCAAAGCCTAACAAAGCAATGTGATTGGTTGAGACAGGTTTTTCTTTGGTTTGAATAATATCTGGCTTTCCATCAACCTGGGTAATATTACTTAAGCTTTCATTTAAATATCATGAATATCAGTAGGTTCATTTGGTAACACATGTCACACAGGAAATATTAAAGCAAAGTTTTAAATTTAAGCTTTTAATAATAAAGAAATTTTTATCAAAGCAAACATTTTTGGATTAGTGTCTATCCAAAGGATAGAATTCCATCCTATGTTACGACCCAGTTGACCAACCTCACGCAATCAAACATTAATGATCATACCCATGCTAAAAGAATCCTTTTCAGGAAACCTCGTACACATCTTTCTGATCTCATAAAAAAACTCTAACACTCAATAGTCTATTTTCATTGAACATTAATTTGATTGCCAGAACTTTTCAACACTTAAATGGTGCCCAAATTCGTTAATTAATCACCGAATGAATTTCCCATTCATAAAATTTTGTGTGTAGATGTATGAATATGGAAGACAGTATACAGTTATTGACTGGGTCCGAAAACAACAGCTGTTTTGTCTGACCCGAGGACTGAACTGTTGCACGAAGCCGAAGGCTGAGTGCAACAGTTTGGTCAGAGGGTCAAACAAAACAGCTGTTGTTTGAGGACCCAGTCTATAACTGTTTTGTTATACCTTTTCATGTTCAATGAATACGCTCCATTTCATCTGAATACAATTCACGTCGCCAACTTTGGTTATACAGACGACAGGAGATCATGTGATATGGGCGTGATATTTTTGAACAAATCAAAATAAGGCAGGTGGTCAACAGATCGATGTCTGTCAACAGACTGAAAACTGTTGACTGGTCAACAGATCGTTTTTTGGTTTAAGAAATAAAACAGACAAATTGTCGATATTTTTCCCTAATTCATTTATATATGGAAAATATTATAAGGTATAACAAATGCCTTTATTTACATTTGTATGAATGGCGTAAACGTACTTCCCTGAACCGTCAATGAAACGATGTGGCTGTTTTGAAATAAATCATAAAAGAACAACGCATTGGAAATAAAAAATCAAATTCATTAGCCGTCGAGAACAACAGTCTGTTATTTACAATCTACGGAAGATGTAATGTTTGTTCTAGTTATCAATGAATGGAAAAGTACGGCTGTTCCATTATACTTGTTGTGATTGTCATTTAGTGTCTTCTCCGAGGTCCGTGTTCGGTATACATGTAATGGCCGACTTAAAACAAAATACTGAAGAAGTCGTACATCGGTAAATACAAAGTATTACCTGGAAACAGTTGTCAAGGTGCACATATTCCGAAACAGACGATATTTTGCAACGATCAGGGTTGGAATTGACTTAATTCGAAATAGGATCAGGCAGGGGTGTTGATCTGTTGATTGCCGTTCGTCCAACAATGTTCAGTCCGGGGTGTTGCGTGTTAATTGCCGTTGATCAGAGTTTGGTCAAACAAAACTTGAGATAATGTCATTTGAGTATTTACAATGCAATTGCATGAGAGTGTATATCATAGTGCGAATTGAGATGTTGTTGCACAAAGAACTTGGCACAGATCATCGTTTTCATGTCTTGGTGTGTTTCTTGGACGAATTATTATCTCCATAAATAGCAGGGTATTGCTGCTCATGTCTTGTCAGCTTTTGCGTCTTGTCAGCATTCACAAACCTTTCATTCAGGTCTCTTCTTTAGAATTAAATTTCAAACTGTACTTGATCAAGATGGTGCTGTCATTGTTTAGTCTATGTTGAGTGTACAGCAGGGAACCCATAATATGTAATACCGGTAGGTTTCTGGTATAAAATCAAATTTCTTTGAATATTTGTCTCTAATGGTTTGATTGCCATTGATTGGCTGGTGTGATCAAATGAATATGGCCACCAGTAAATACTTGCTGACTGTCAGAAAGGCATGTTAATTTTCTTGATGAGCAAAACATGGCTTTTGTACCTTTCTTAGTTTTGATATCATCATTATAATTAGACAAATAGTAAAAAATGAGTAATTATGCATGACATAGACAGGCAATTATTCATATCATACATGGACACTGGACAGTGTACCTAAAATATCAATAGATTAGATAGATACTGATCATTGCCATCATAGACACTAATCCACCAGTCCCTTTGGGACTTTGATTTTCATTTTTGTCACTTCTGAAAAAAGGAGAAACTTATAATTCCTGTTTTGTAGTAGATTATTTTTTTCCATGTTCTAATTTTTGCTTTATTAGTTCTTCAGAATGGTGAAGATCAAACAAAATAAGAAAAAAAATATGTATATAGCAGGGCAAATTATTAGGGAAAACAATACTATTGGCCATTTCATGAAGAACCACCAAAATTGTTCATCAAAATTGTTGAGAATCAAGATTTTTTTGTGTTGCATTCATTAATTTGAAAGATAGTTCACATAATCTCCTATCTGTAATAAAGTTAAAATTGATTTATAAGAAATTATTATTGCTCAAAAATACATTTCATAATGAAATACTTAATGAAACCAACAGTTTACATTATCTTAAATAATTATCATCATATGTGTCTTTCTGATTTCAGAAGTATATCATACAAAAAAGTACCAAATAACTTGTGACGATGTAAAGTAGTTGACCTGGATTTGAGTTAATAAAATGATTGTTGTGACAATTGGTACAAAGTGTTGTAAAGTGGATTGAAGATGACTACCACTTACTTTTTTCCTGTATATGATGTTACTGACACAGATGTGTTGCTATATATACTTCAAGTCAATTCATTAATGACTCAAAGTAAAATATTCATTGAAAGAAAGTACTACAAATGTAAATTCCATAAAATCATGTCATCTACATTTCTTTAATAATTTTAAATGTTTTGGTAATAGTTTGTGCTCATATAGCAGTAATAAAACTACTTAATTATAGGAAAATGTGTCATTAAAATTTTCCTATACATGCATGTCATGTTAGTATTCAAGCCTATGTTTTGAAGCCAGTTTATAATTGTATTTTTCAGGGTCATGGTTTTATTCCAGTATATAATGGAACAAATTTATCGTATAAAATAAAAAATCTACGTAGAAATACAGATTATAAATATAGAGTAAGTATGGCTAGTATACCCTTCAGGAGGCTCAATCCTGATGATGTTTATATCAAGGATTTCTTGAAACCTATTTAAATTGGTTAAGCATTATAGACTTAATGAAATTGTAAAAAGAAATATTTAGGTCCATGTGCTTGTAATGGGGATAAAAGACATTAAATATTTGGCGGGAAATGGATTTCTCTAGAATTTCCCTTAATTTAACATTAGCACTATTTTTTGTCTAAAAGCTAGGAATTTATATCACGAATTTTTATACGACCGCAAAAATTTTTGCGGTCGTATAATGGTATGGTGGTATGGTGGTGTCGTCGTTGTCGTTGTCTTTGTCGTCGTCTGTAGACACTTTTGTTTTTGGTTAATAACTTTAGTTTCAGTTGACCAATCCTTATGAAATTTTAACACAATGTTTCTTGGCACAAAAGGAAGGCTTGGCTCAGTTTTGGTCGTTGTGGCCTCACCCGTTTTCAAATGAGGGGCCAAAAAGGGTAAAATTTGATATTTTTACATATTTGACTGTAGAATCTTTATTATTTATCGGATTTTGATTGAGTTTCTTTCAGTGTTATCCTAAGGAAATTTCCAATCAGTAGTATGATGCCAACGGATTTCACTTGGCATGTACTGTTCATGAGATGGGCCCAAAAGGGGCGAATTTCAAAAATTTTAATTTTTTTATTTTTAGTCTGATTTTGATGCAGTTTTTTGCAGTGGATTCCTTATGAAAAATTAACATAGTGCTGCGCCATTTGATTTTTGATTACTTGTTTCTTTTCCAAGCTATGAAGGGCCCAACATGCCAAAAATTGCAAACATGCGGATTACCTAAAATTTTTATTTTTCATCCGATTTCAATGGGATTTTTTTCTTTAGGTTCCTCTCATTGTAGGCTTTCAGTGTTATATCAACGGATTTGGCATAACTCTTACCGTTTCAGAGCTATTAGGGGTCAAAGGGGCCAAAATTGCTATTTTTAGAAATATGTAAAATCTTTATTTTAAATCAGATTTTATGGGATTTTTATACGACCGCAAAAATTTTGCAGTCGTATTATGGTATGGCGCTGGCGTTGGCGTCTGTGGACAGCATAACTTTGGTTCTAGTGAACAGATTGTATCAAATTTTAGTATGATGTTTGTTGGCACAAGCTTAAACCCGGGTTGTAATTTCGCAATCCCTGCCCCACCCGTTTTTGAAAAAGAGGCAAAAAAGGGGCCATAAAGGGGTTAAATTAGGTATATTCGTGTCTTTGGACAGCATAACTTTGGTTCTAGTCGACAGATTGTTTTCAAATTTAAGTATAATGTTTCTTGGAACATTCCTGAGAAGCGTTATTTTCTTTTAGTTTTTGGCCCCACCCATTTCAAAATGAGGGGCCAAAAAAGGGTCAAATTGGGTGTTTTCAAATATTTGAATCATTATTATTTATCGGATTTTGATGGGGTTTCTTTCAGTGTACTCCTTAGAAAATTTCCAATCTGGGATATGCCAAGGGATTTCACGTGGCATGTACCGTTCATGAGATAAATGGGGCCCAAAAGGGGCGAATTTCAAAAATTTCAATTTTTTATTTTGAGTCCAATTTTGATGGAGTTTTTTGCAATGGATTCCTTATGAAAAATTAACTAGTGCTGCACCACAAGATTTTTGATAACTTGTTTCCTTTCCAATCTATGAGGGGCCCAACAGGACCAAAATTGCAAACATAAGGATTACCTAAAATTTTTATTTTTCATCAGATTTCAATGGGATTTTTTTCTTTAGATTCCTCTCATTGTAAGCTTTCAGGAGTAAGTCAACAGATTTGGTGTAGCTCTTTCTGTTTCTGAGCTATAAGGGGTCAAAGGGACCAAAATTGCAATTATTATAAATATGTGAAATCTTTATTTTTCATCAGATTTTGATTGGATTTTATTCCTTGTGTTCCTCTCATTGTAAGCTATAAGTAGTATTCAATGGATTTGGTGTAGCTCATATCATTTCCGAGCTATAAGGGGTCAGAGGGGCCAAAATTGCAATAATAAGAAATATGCGAAATCCTTATTTTTCATCAGATTTTGATGTGATTTTTTCTTTGGATTATTCTACTTACTATTTTGGTCCAGCTTATTACTGTATCAAGCTTTTTTGTGTCCAGCTAATTACTGTGTCAAGCTGTTTACTGTGTCCAAATTTGCTCTAAATTACACTTTTTCAAATTTCAGTGGTCGACATGCTGCGGTCGTATCATGCTGCACTCTGCGTAGCCATTATTGAAAACTTGTCAGGTGTCTTATTTTGACATTCGTGAAATAAACAGTGGGGGTCTATTTGCAAAATTCTTTAAGCCATTGAACTGGAGAAGACCAGATGAGTCCAGAAATCTGACACACATTCAAAAATGTGATGAGTGAGCTTAAATATAGAGATGTCCTAGTCCAGTTTTTAGATGAATTATCCATTATCAAGCAAAGCTATGCAGGAAGAGAGGCTTTGGTTCTGTTTGATGATTCATTTGATAGGAAATCAAGTTTCTTTTATCCACAGTAAATATATCAGTGAAAAGTGTTTCTTTCTTTTGTGGAATTTTTTATATAAAACTTCTGCTTTAAAAAAAGGGTTCTTCATAAATAAACAAAATCCAATGTAAACACAATCTACAGTTTACCAAGCTAATATTTTCCTATGTTTCTAAGTCTCATCCTTATATTGCATTAATATCAAGTCAATGTATTTATATATTTATTTAGTTAGAAACATTTCTACAGGCTTGCCTACCATTATGATTTTGGCTCAAGGCTCGCTACTTTTGACCTCATCTTATGCCCATACAATGTTTACCATTTCCTGACAATTTGCTTTATTTCAAGAAAATTTTTAGTAGTTCCAGTCTCATGTCTTCGTGGCTATGTATATTATAGATGAAATCAGAATTTCAGGTAATAAAACAGATGTGATAAACATTTTTGAGATGAAAATTCATGGTTTCCATATAAAAGTCTTCTCAGTGTTTCTGTTCTTTTAAAAGTGCCACACTCTTTTTCATCTCAATTTATGATTTTTTTATCAAAAAACTTACTTTTCTGGGGCCAAGAGGAGTAAGCAAGTCATTTTATGTGTTTAGTGATGTCTATGATAATAACACGATAATTGTTTGCCTTTCAGTTAGCGGCAATAAATGATGAGGGACAGAGTAAGTGGAGTGAGACAGTGAAGTATAAAACATTACCTGACCGACCTGTCCCACCCCCTAAACCACAGATAAAAGGCAAAATACATGCTCATAGTTTTAAAGTTGTCTGGGGTAAGTATAAATACTAATAAAAGTTGAGAATTCGTATTTCATGATCTAATCTATACAGTTACTGGAAGAAAATCAAGTGTATTAATATTAGGAAACAGAATCTGAATTTAATTATGTGAAAATATTTGAATTGAAATAACTTAGATAAAAGCATTGTCTTTACTTATTTTATAGTAAGCATATTTGTAATGATCTCAATTTATGCGACTCTCATTTTCTTTTAAGAATTTTTGCCTATTTCTAAATTTTCAGTATCAAGTAACAACTAGACAAATGCCTTTTTATTTGTTGCTGAACACTAAACAGACTTTTTTTTTGGCCCTAAAAAATATGAAATAGATTCACATGACAGAATTATATCTAAAGCTTTACATGTTAATTGAAATATGTGTATCTTTTATTTAGAACCTCCTAAAGATGATGGTGGTTCAGAAATAACCAAGTATATTGTTGAATTAAATGATGGAAAAGGTATGTATTTAAAATATTGTAATATGTTTTCGTTCAGTGCTTTGGACAAGAGAGATTGTGTAAAATTTATCCACGATTTACTGTCAAGAATAATATGTAAAATTAAAAATACAAGATATGTTTCAATCATTTAACATTGAAAGGATATGGAGTATATGCACATGAGACAAAATTTCTACAAATACATGGTAGAAGGGAGAAAAGGAAGATTGCCTTTATTGTTGTTTTTCATCTTGAAGTCTCCTTGATTCCTTCAACAATTAGCTCTTCTCATAGTAAGTTTAAGACTGTATGAGTAAGAAGAAGACACGATGATTTAAGAGTTTGTTAATGCTTGTCCACAACTCCAACAGATTTATGTTATGAAGCTAATTGCCCTTTTCATAATTATAATGCTATCTATTAGTTTCCACGAATCTGCCATGGCTACTGTATAACTCAGTATAAAACAAAACAGAAAAACAAACCTATCTGAATGATTCAAATTGAAATCTATATCATACTACCCAATATACTGCGACTGTCTCAGGGCTGTTACAGAAAAATTGATCTGGGACCCTTTGAAGGCACTTTATATAAATTGCTGTGGGTGGTTGTGTTTTCATCATATTTTTGTATTGTACATATGGGGAGGAATTCTATGGGTGGTGGGGGTAAATAAAAAGTGCCTTCAAAGACCCAGATGTCAATTTTTCTGGAACAGCCCTCAATAGGCCTTTGTGTAATGATTTGTGATATTCTTGTAAATGATAAATTTGTCTTTCTGTACATGTATTTGAAGTAAATAAACAATACAAATTTATTGTTTATCTTTCAAATGCTTATTAAAGGAGGAGGTAAAATTAATGTGATTTTATTTTCAAAGATTTTATTTCTTATCATTTTATTGATTTCACATAATAGTATAATGATTGTGAATTTATTTATCAGATCTTTGTTTGTCACTATGTTTTTCTGTTTGTTTTGTGTGTTTCTTTCACTTTTAACACAATATTAATGGTTTGATGTTGTTTGTCACAAGTAAGAAATTGTTTATCATTTGTGGAAGTAATAACAGGATGTTTACTCTTGGATTTTGAATATTTTTCTCACATAAATAGAAAATAATTTAACATATTGTGGACAAACAAAAATAACAATCCTATCTATTGATGTTTTTTACCAAATGAATATGATCTATATAAATTAATTAGATGTTGGGTAAATATATTAGAGGTCAGGTAAACGTAGCAATGGAATTATGACTGCAGGTACAGGTAACAATAGATAGATCCTTGAAATGAAGCGAACAAATGAAATTTAAAAGCAGTCCTCGAAAGATATATAAAAAAATCAGATTTTCAAAGCCCCTCTCATATTATTCTGCATATCTCAAACAAATGTCAAATGGACCAAAATATTTTTTGCCTGCTGGTAAATATTTCAAATCACAAAGATAACTGACTGTTTTTAATTGAGTTATGCTCACATGCAGTAGTATCAACTGAGTAAATAAGCAGAATGAACAGGGTCATTTATATATTTATACCCCCCGCAAACAAAGTTTGGGGGGTATATAGGAATCACCATGTCTGTCCGTCTGTCCGTCCTTCAACCTTCGTGTCCGGAGCAGAACTTTTGTACTGTAGCACCTAGGATTATCAAACTTGGTGTGTGGATACATCATGGGAAGACGATGTGTCGCGTACCAAATTTAGGTCACTGTGACCTTGACTTTGACCTTTGACCTTTATAATAGTAAAACCATGTGCATTTCGTGTACGGAGCAGAACTTTTGTACTGTAGAACCTAGGATTATCAAACTTGGTGTGTGGATGCATCATGGGAAGACGATGTGTTGCGTACCAAATTTAGGTCACAGTGACCTTGACTTTGACCTTTGACCTTTATGATAGTAAAACCATGTGCATTTCGTGTCCGGAGGAGATCTTTTGTACCGTACCACCTAGGATTATCAAACTTGGTGTGTGGATGCATCATGGGAAGACGATGTGTCGCATACCAAATTTAGGTCACTGTGACCTTGACTTTGACCTTTGACCTTTATGATAGTAAAACCGTGTTGGAGGAGAACTTTTGTACGGTAGCACCTAGGATTATCAAACTTGGTGTGTGGATGCATCATGGGAAGACGTTGTGTCGCGTACCAAATTTAGGTCACTGTGACCTTGACTTTGAACTTTGACCTTTATGATAGTAAAACCGTGTCCGGAGCAGAACTTTTGTACCGTAGCACCTAGGATTATCAAACATGGGAAGACCATGTGTCGCGTACCAAATTTAGATCACTGTGACCTTGACTTTGACCTTTGACCTTTATGATAGTAAAACCGTGTCCGGAGCAGAACTTTTGTACTGTAGCACCTAGGATTATCAAACTTGGTGTGTGGATGCATCATTGGAAGACGATATGTCTTGTACCAAATTTAGGTCACTGTGACCTTGACTTTGACCTTTGACCTTTATGATAGTAAAACCGTGTCTGGAGCAGAACTTTTGTTCCGTAGCACCTAGGATTATCAAACTTGGTGTGTGGATGCATCATGGGAAGACGATGTGTAGCGTACCAAATTTAGGTCACTGTGACCTTGACTTTGACCTTTGACCTTAAGGATAGTAAATTTTTGCTCTTTTTGTGCCAAAAGCTTGGTTAAATCAGGTTTGTATCCACCGAATTATATATTATTTAATGTATTACCCTTTACCTGAAGTACATGTACCAGATATGAACTGACTGGAATAATTTCAGTCCTGACAGGGTTTATTTCTGTTAGATTTTCTTTCCAATTACCATGTGGCTAAAGGTCAAATTTCAAAATGACATGCCTTGGTACTCAAATGCAGTTGCGGGGGGTATTAGTCTGGCTTTGCCGACGGCTCTAGTTTCATTTGGTGGAGATTTTTATAGGGAAGAGACTTAACATATAGATATAATTGTAGGTTATGAAATGTTGTATGAGGGAACTGAACGAGAACATATCTGTGATCATCTTATACCAGGACATACATACCATGTCAGGGTAGCCTGTTGTAGTGCTGGTGGCAGAAGTGAGGTAAATGGCTAAATATCATATTTCTTGTCGTAAATTGCTTGTAAACATCATACTATTGGACTTGAAGGGAAGCCCTGAAAGTGTTTCCTATGTGCCTGCAATGACAAGTATGGTAAAATAAGTTTCTGTCCCTCTGTGTTGGTTCATCCATCTGCCTTAAGATACATGTTTCGTCCGTTTCTTCTATGAAGTTTTTACCTCGCAGATCATTGGTACATGTTGCAAAGATATTGATTTTTTTTTGGTCCCCTTCTGCTAAAGATAACAGATTTTTTAAATTTGGCCATATGTTTCTTACACAAATCTCATTATTCAGAGAACTCACCCAGAGGGCATTCCTTTCTGTAGTTATCTGAAAAATGAATGTAACAAAGGGGATAACAGGAAACATCTACAATGGCTGAAAATTACAGTCACAGGCCACAATGTGTCAGGGAACTACACAGGAAAACACAAACAAGACAAAGGACAAACGTAAACAACGATAGGAACTCGGGACAGCCAGACTTGGTACCGGCACTAGCAAAAGCTAATGGTGGGGTTAAATCTTTTGTCTGGAAATCTTGAATTATACTAATTTGATCTATTTTTGTCGGTTATGATTTTTACTTTATCACGATTATACCTCAAAAAATAATTTGTAGAATTTATACAATTAAATATAAGAAACTGCAAATATTACAACATGCGAAAAAAAAAAAATCATATAATTTTAAAACATTTTGCAAGAGTTGAGACCATAACCACTGTACCACTACCATAATAGTGAAGCATGCTATTAAGCTGACAAAAAATTCTGAAACTTCTCCATTTCGATAAACCTATTGGAATGTTAGAATGATAATAAAAATGCATTTTGCATTAAACATATTAAGAACAGCAACCAATTTGAGAAATATGGTTAAACAGTCTGTAGATGAAAACAGATGTTGGCTTTCATGTAGGTCATTAAAGATCAGTATGGAGATCAAATAATTTTATTTTTTCATTAATTTTAATAGATTTATCTATTTTATATAAATTTATAAGATGTAATGCAAAATATGATGTTTGATTTCTTACAGTTTTCTGATTCATGTGTAGCAACAACACAGGCAGTACCTCCAGGCCAGTGTCAGGCCCCGAAGTTGCAGGGCAAACCTAAGGCTACATCTCTACATCTAAGATGGAGTGAGTATTATTATGTATATCTGTGTGATGTCAGGCCCCAAAGTTACAGGGCAAACCTAAGGCTACATCTCTACATCTAAGATGGAGTGAGTATTATTATGTGTATCTATGTCATGTCAGGTCCCGAAGTTACAGGGCAAACCTAAGGCTACATCTCTACATCTAAGATGGAGTGAGTATTATTATGTATATCTATGTCATGTCAGGTCCCGAAGTTACAGGGCAAACCTAAGGCTACATCTCTACATCTAAGATGGAGTGAGTATTATTATGTATATCTGTGTGATGTCAGGCCCCAAAGTTACAGGACAAACCTAAGGCTACATCTCTACATCTAAGATGGAGTGAGTATTATTATGTATATCTGTGTGATGTCAGGCCCCAAAGTTACAGGGCAAACCTAAGGCTACATCTCTACATCTATGTCATGTCAGGTCCCGAAGTTACAGGGCAAACCTAAAGCTACATCTCTACATCTAAGATGGAGTGAGTATTATTATGTATATCTATGTCATGTCAGGCCCCGAAGTTACAGGGCAAACCTAAAGCTACATCTCTACATCTAAGATGGAGTATTATTATGTGTATCTATGTCATGCCAGGCTCAAATATTACAGGGCAAACCTAAAGCTACATCTCTACATCTTAGATGGAGTGAGTATTATTATATATCTCTATGTAATCTTTGTGAGGGTGGTGAAGTGCAATTTTTATGCCCCCGTGAAACGAAGTTTCAAGGGGCATATAGTTTTTGGTCTGTCTGTCTGTTTGTCTGTTTGTCCACAAAAAACTTTAACATTGGGTATATCTTTTGAATGGTAAATGATAGGGCTCTCATATTTTGCATGTGTATTCCTTGTGGCAAGACCTTTCAAACGATACCAAAATTTTGGACCTCATGACCTTGACCTTGACATGTGATGGACTTTTTGAAAAAAATAATAAACTTTTAACATTGGGTATATCTTTTGAATGGTAAGTGATATGGCTTTCATATTTTGCATGTACATTCCTTGTGGCAAGACCTATTAATTGGTACCAGAATAGTTGACCTTGTGACCTTGACCTTGGGCTGTGAACAACAGCAAAAAAACTTTAACATTGAGCATATCTTTTGAATGGTAAGTAATAGGGCTTTCATATTTTGCATGTGTATTCCTTGTGGCAAGACCTTTCAAACGATACCAAAATTTTGGACCTCATGACCTTGACCTTGACATGTGATGGACTTTTTGAAAAAAATAATAAACTTTAACATTGGGTATATCTTTTGAATGGTAAGTGATATGGCTTTCATATTTTGCATGTGCATTCCTTGTGGCAAGACCTTTTAATTGGTACCAGAATAGTTGACCTTGTGACCTTGACCTTGGGCTGTGAACAACAGCATAAAAACTTTAACATTGAGCATATCTTTTGAATGGTAAGTAATAGTTCTTTCATAGTTTTCATGTGTACTCCTTGTGGAGAGACCTTTCAGTTGGAACCAGAATATTTGACTTGTGACCTTGACCTTGGCATGTGACTGTCCAGTAAAATTTCACACAAAAAATGAAATTATTTTTCGTTTTATTTTATATTTATATATGTAGAGATTAAACTCATTTATGATGAAATGTTTCTTGATATCTATAGAATTTTTTTTGTAAAAAAGATTTTTTAAATCATTCAGCATATTTTCTTCATTTATGCACTTTCGTTTTTACAGGTACTATATACATATTATATATATCAATGATGAGGGATGTTACTAAAAATATCTATTATTTCATTTCTTCTCTTCTGTGTATTCCTCCACTTTTGGGGAACCAGTATTGATGATCCCTGCTGATAATACTGATAGACAGAAAACCATGAGTTGGCTATAAATATTCCAAAAAGGGGGGGTTTGAAAATTTTTTTCTTAATAATGCTTGAATAAAGATTGGAATGATTCATTTGGGTGACTTCTGTGTTTGCATCCAATTGCAATCATCATTTAATGTGATTAAACTTTTCTGTTGATACCAGAATTTATTTCTACAAATTATTTTGTCAGAAGGACATTCATTGTTCAAAGTTTCTTCTTTACTTCTACCCGGGGGCATAAGTGTTTCACAAAACACATCTTGTTCATTTATCAAACAAAGCGATCTTATTTTTCATACATCTCACATTGACAACTCCCCCCTATTAGACTCTTGATGACTATGCATTAATTTTGCAGATAGCTCAGTATTACATGAATCTTGTTTGTTTTTGCAGGTTATCCTGAGTATGATGGGGGTGCTTCGATCACAGAATTTGCAGCACAATTGATATCTCCAGACAACACTAGTCGTGAAGTGTATAAAGGTCGTGACCTTGATTGCATTGTGGCTGGTCTTTCACCAGGCCGACCGTATCTTTTCCAAGTTCGTGCAATCAACAGAGTAGGGGTAAGTCTCACAAAAAACATACTTTTGAAATATATTTCATTGATATCATATAACTTTATAGACCTCAGTTGAGAAAAATCCCCCATTTTCATCAGTGTCTTCAAATATTTTTATGTGTGAGGAGGATGAATTAAGCTATTTTTGTAATGTTTATAAATGTAAGTTAAAGAATTCCAAATTGCTTCTGTGGTTGGCTTCCTTGGATATTATATATTTTTTGATTTAACAGCCCTCAATTAAAAATTCCCTAATTTTCATGAGTTTTTAGGAGATAGGAAATACAGGGAATTTTTTATGCCCTGCGAAAAGATTCTGGGGCATACTTTTACACCCTTGTCGGTCCTTTTGCCATTTGTCTGTCCATACAAAAAAAAAACACATATTTAGGGAGTTATCACATGTGTTACAGACACAAATATTGCGAAAAAGCACTCTGATATAACCTTGTGCTACGGTGTGTAATCATCTAGTTTTCATGTAGATTTTGGTGAATATGGGGTAAATTTTCCAAAAAAAAAAATGAATGAGTATATTAAATTCCCATAATAACAATTTGTTGTTTATTATTTCATTTCAAAACTTCAGACCGATCAAAAAACAAGAACCATGGAACAAGAATGCACAAAATTTCAATATGAACAGGCCGATTTTATTTTATGCACACAGGGAGGACCATGGTCTGAACCTTTAGAGGTTGTAAGTGGGGCAGGTGTGCCAGACCCGCCCAAGGCCCCAATGGTGGTGTGTAGATCACCACACAGTGCAATGGTAAATTGGGAAGCCCCAGTTAACAATGGTGCTACAGTTACAGATTACAGAGTGGAATGGCAACATAAAACAGACCTCGACTTCATGCAGGTAATGAACTATACGTTACCTCTCTGATTGAATTTTCAACCAACCTTACTTTCACACTGTACCTATCTGTTCGATTTTTAAACTACAAATGTACCAAAATTTCAATCTCTAATACTTAAGAAAAAAAAATGCTTAACTTTTCTGCACACATCCATATTAGATATATAGATTCTTTTTAAAAAAGGTAAACAATAAAATTTTTAAAATGATTGAAAGCAATGGTTGCTAATATTTGGAAAATGAGAAATTTCTTGAACAAAATTTGATCATTGACATGTCTAAGTTGTTGAGTTTTTTTTCTTAATGATCAAAAGTCACTGATTATTGAATTTGGAATAGACTTTTCATTTTAGAAGGCCTTTTTCTATCTTGTTTTGGACAGCAGTAGGGTAATTAGAAAGCTGTATACATATTTGTGAAGATGGGGGTAAATATTGACATACAATTAAGCTTCTCTGTCTATTGTGTATGATTAATCAAAGTTTGGAACAAAAAATTCAAGAATTTAATTTTTAAGGCGAGATAAGCAAGGGCCAAATTGCTATTCATATCAGTATTATGATATAAATAGAGATTAATACATAGCCATTTCCATATCAGCACGGTTATCATCCCGATACCCCCATATCGGCCCGAGACGCCAGTCGAGGGCTTTTATGGGTCGAGGGATGATAACCATGCTGATATGGAAAAGGGCATATCTTAATCTGTTTATTATATACATGTACTTCTAATTAGGAGTTATCATCACACCCGGTCCAAAATAGCCATATCACCGGACTGATATGGATATTACAGAACTAAGCAGTCTGATATGGCCATATCAGACTGGGTATGTGATATGAACTGTTAACTTCCAGCTATATTACATATGCAAAACAGAACATATCTTCGCTAAGTATGTAATATTATGTTCATGTCAGTGAATTATTGTGTTTAAGGAAGCATGAAAAGCGTTCCATTTTGTTGTGTGTATTTTGTTTGATACTGTGTTGTGATTTTGTTCTTGTTTTGATTTTTTCAATGCTTTGGACCTTGTATCTTGATACGGGTTTCCTATAATTTCACTTTGTCAGCAATTTTTTCTGTCAAAGATTTTTTGACAAGAGGAATGATTTGAAATTTAGTCTGACGCTTTGAAATGATCAGTTTTAAGCAGATTTTCATGTTTGTTGCACAACGACTTCCTGTGTGCCTATTCTTTGAATTTTAACTATATACAAAATTTTCTTGGCTTGTATTAGTGGGAATTATATGGAATTTGGTCTGCAGCTTTGAAATGATGAGTTGTATATTGTAAGCAATTTTCAGGTTTCAGGCATGACTTCTTCCCATTTTCCAATTCTTCAGTTTTGAAGAAGAAACTATTTTTTTTGTCAAAAGATTTTTCGGCTTGTATCAGTGGGAATGATTTGAAATTTGGTCTGCAAGCATGGAAAGGACAAGTTGTATTGTGCAAACAATTTTCAGGTTTGTGGCATGACAACTTTTTGTTACCGATGCTTTGATTTTAAATATAAACCAAATTTTTGTCAAAGATTTCTTGGCTTTTATCAGTGGGAATTACTTGAAATTTAGTCTGCAGCTTAAAAAATGATAAATTGTATTGTGTGAGTTTGTGCAGCCACTTTCTGCTTGCTGAAGCTTTGATTCGAAATAAGAAATCAAATTTTTGTTTGGTTTTGACACAGCTTCTTTTTCTGAGATAATGGCTAAAATTGTAATTTTAAGAGAAAGATATGGTGAAATCTTCTAGAAGCAACTGTGTCCAACAAATTAATTTAACACACAATTGTGTCTAGCAAAATTTGAATTCACACTTATTTAAATTTTACATTGCGGGGCCCTTCTGACCATGCCAATATCGACATGGTCTAGTTTCTTATAACTTATACAAGATTAGAATGTATTTTATTTATTTTAACTGATCCTGGAGTCACTGAATGTTCATTAGCACAAGTTATTGATATTAACGGTTAGGTTTCCAGGAAAGCAACAAAAGAAAGTCAATATTTATGTTTGCTCTACGGGAGATTACCAAGGGAAAGGTTGATAATTAGTGTTTGCTCTATGTGAGAATGTCCAGGGGAAGGTTATTTTGTTTTTTCTATGTGATAATATTGTTGGACTGGTTGATAATTAATATTTGCTCTATGTGAGAATGACCAGGGGAATTATTGACGCACTTAATACAAAGGCAGATGTTTTAATTTCTGAACCAAGTTGTGGAGAGCTCAACATTTGACTACTATCACTAACAATGTTTGAATTTCATGGCCATCTTTGAAGTTATTAGAAATAAAACAATGTCATGCAACATGTCAATTTCAATTTCAAAAAGAACACTTCAACACACACAGCGCGACGAAGTAAGAGAAGTACACACTCCCATTTTCCAAAAAAAAAAAAGAATGAAAATATATATCATATTTCATGTCCAATTCACTATTCATTACAATATTAGAAAATTGCAGAAAGTAATTCTATGCCAACTGACCTTTTCCCCTGTTAACCATACTGATTAGCTATGGGTAACAAGGTATATGTTGTCTTTATGTTATTTATCTAGAATGAATTTTATCTTTAAATGTATAATAATAAATTCTTATAATGTTTATGATAAGTTTATCATTTTTATTTCAGTTATATTTTGGTCCAAATCTTGGTCATGAAGTGAAGGGATTAACAGCAGCTACATTATATAGCTTCAGAGTGCAGGTATATATTGGAATTTTCCCCCTTTTTATACTTCAATTGGGTTATTCGTAGCATGTATAAATGAGTACATATAAAAATAATGTTTATACATCCACTAGTAGTATAGACCATTTAAGGTGTCTCAGTGGTATTATTCCGCCATTTTTGTCTAACACTTGTTCATTTAGGTTTCATTCATTAAGACATTTAGCAAATACCTGAGGTCGGACGAAGGGACGGACGGACGGGCGAGATGCTATATCCCCTCCTCAACTCCGTTGGGCGAGGGGATAATAGTTATATAGAATGTAAAGAAAGTTCAAAATTATTTGCAATTTTTAATCGTTATCACTTTTACAACATTTTCATTTAAAAAACTTGATCTGAAACAAACAAGCTTTAAATCTGTTGCTGAATTTACAAAACACAGAAATTATGCAAGGGAGATAATTCGATAAAAGAATTTAACATGGATATCACTAGAGAAATTAACATGTCGCAATTTATCTCTCATATTTCAACAGTGACCCCTAATTTTTATTTTGTATATGTAAAGTATATAATAATTTTTAAATACATGCAAAGTATGAACAAAATCTATAATAGATTTTTCAAGCTATTCTCTCAATAATCATTTTCCTTATCATTTCTATGTAAAATCTAGAAATTTTCAATTTCAGTTTTTGCGCTTAAATGCACAGTGACCCCCAAATTTTATTTTACATTTTGATCAATAATACAATTATGTTTCTACTCTGAAAATTTCACAAAATTCTATAATAGGAAATTAATACCCTGCAGACACCTTGAGCCAGGACTTTAATGCCAAAATCACAGCCCTCTGTGTATTAATATTTTTTTAAAGTATGATGTCAACACTCAGTCAATACTCCTGTTTCACTAAACATAAAAAAATATAATTCTGAAAAAAAGATACAACAATTTATTCAAACATCTACAAATAGAATTAAACTCGTTTCCATTTGAGGTATTGTATTAACATTTAATTGTGATCTATATCTTATTAATTTCACTTTCGCAGCAGTTGTCAGCTTATCGATATCGTACTGAGAGAAACAACAAGATTCCAATTGGGGAATGGTTGTAACATTTCATATATATATATTTTTAAGGCATTGAAAATAAAGCACTCATATTTTAGGATTTCAATATAAAACAGTATACCTGTAGTGTCTTCAAATACAAGATTTATTTGTAATATGCATGGAATGAGGCAATGCTCACTTCAGCTTGCATTTCTTGTTTCTAAGCTTTATGCAAATAAATCTCATATATGAAGACACTATATTTATATTGTTATGCCCCTGCCATTAGGTGATGGGGGCATTAAGTTTTACCCTTGTCCGTACGTACGTCTGAAAATTTTTGTCAAGGATTTCTCGGCTTGTGTATGTAGTAATGATTTGATATTTGGGATGAAGCTTTGGTATGATATGTTGTACCTTGTCTCCCCTGTTCGAGTCCGTCATTCATCCACTTGCTGTTTGAAGATAACTTTGTTTTTTTCCCATTATAGCCATATATTGATTTTTTTGGTCATGGATTTCTCAGCTTGTGTATGTAGAAATGATTTGATATTTGGTCTGAATCTTTGATGTGATGAGTTGTACCATGTCTCCCCTTTTCAAGTCCACCACTCATCTACTTCTTGTTTGCCGATATATATCTGGCAGGGCATCCGTGTCCCATGGACACATTTTCTTTTATTTTTATATTGCAATCTTAAAATATGAGTTCTATATTTTCAATGGCTTAAAAAATACAAATTAATTTGGCCCTGTAGACACATTTGTATCATTTATGTTTTCATAGGCAATCAATAGTGTTGGGCCAGTCTCCTCGGCCCTTTTGCAACAGTGGTATAGTCTTCTTTAATACATAAATGTTTTTGTGAGCAATCAACAGTGCTGGGGCAGATCCCTTTAGCCTTGTAGCCACAGTGGTATAGTCTTCTCTAATACATAAATGTTTTTGTAGGCAATCAACAGTGCAGGGGCAGGTCCCTTTAGCCCTGTAGCCACAGTGGTAACACCACCTTCTAGTCCATTTCCTGTTGTACATATACGTCATAGTGCTACAGCTACTACTATAACTCTGACGTGGAAGGAACCAAATTGTAACGGTAGTGATATTATAGGATATAATCTTGATATTGGTGAGAAACAGCTGATTTCTATTGGTGCCATAACAGAATATACAATCGAGGAGCTGGCTCCTGAAACCTCATATAAGTAAGTCTTATTCTTTATAAATGATATTGCTTTACTTGAACATGTTAGGAGCAGACCAAATCCTACTCCTATGCTTACAGTAAATACTCCTGCATTTACGACTTAATCTTACTAGGAAGCAGGGTCTTCTTGAAGAATATCGTGTGTTTTATTGTAGTGTTTGTTTTAGTTAGTAACATAATGTACTGGTATAACAACTTTTATAAAGTGTGTTTGAAAACAAAAATTAAATGTTTTCAAATATGTTTAACATTATGTGGGTTTTTTTTTTTCATCACTGCATAAAAACATGTTGCTTAAAATTTTCCACATACAATTGTTGCTTGACGAGATAGAGATCCTCTTATCTTTGTATATCGTTCCTAATACACAGAAACTAACTTTTTCTTCACATACAAGACAGATGTTAAATGAAAAAGGATTTGAGTTGATTGAGTAAATGTTCATCAGATAATATATACATATGTGTCAGTGGATGTAGGATTGTAGACAAAAAAATAGTCTCTTCTAAAATTATTGTTGTAAAAGAAAACTACTCATAATGTTTATTCTCTTATTTTTTTCTCCTATGGAAAAAGTAGTTTTAACTCTCAAAAGTAAAATTTGTTAATCATGAATTACAGAGTGCGGATACAAGCAGTGAATGGTATAGGTGTTGGAGCATTTAGCTCTCCTGTTAAAGTAACCACTCGACCACTGCCTCCAAACCCATCAAAATTAGAATGTGTAACATATGCACCAAACAGTCTCAAATTAAAATGGGGAGATGGACGGAATCTGGATCTGCTGACATACACCTTAGAGATGGAGAAAGAGGATGGAAAGTAAGTTCTAAATACAAGTTTACTCGTATTACACTCTAAGACCAGGTAAAAAAAATTTCAATTTTGTTTATTGAGATATTATACCACTTTCCTGACATGATTAGGTGGAGATCTCAGTGTTACAACATGGATAGAATGTAAACTAAATGTATAGGTGAGTGGAGCAACAGAACTGTTTAGAGCATGCCTGTAACAAATAAAACCAAAGAATTCTTTTGTGTAAAACATATATGAACTGTGCAGTAAAGTAAGTGAGAACCGACAAAAGAACCAAACATCCATGGACAAAGGCAACATCGGAAACACTAAGAAACAAGGACACCACTTGAGTATGGGACAAAAAAGAAAAATGAAGACACGCATACAGATGAAGAACACCGACCCAATACATAATTTGATTTATGTAAAACAGAATATAGGAAAACCATCAGTAGAACAGATTTTCAAAGTGCGTGTTTCAGAACTGTGGTGTGCTAATTTTTTTAATGAAAATATATTGATTGGTAAAATTAAAAGCAATATCAGAAAAAAATGATATTTTTGCTGAAAATAAAAATTTATACGAGATAGAAATTAATTTAAATGCCAGTGTAGAGAACTTCCTTGTTTTCTTTTTATTATTTCATACCTGCCAACTTTTGAAAATCTCCATGGGGGTTTTTATGCGCGACCTTCCTTTTCAGTCATGTGAGAGTTCGCGGTGTTTTGCGCGAAGTTTTTTTTGTCTAATACTTGATGCTCATTTTTATCAAATACAAATATCTAGGTGTTATAGAAGATTTTACTTTTTATTGAGGGAGGCAAGCCATTCCTCTTTTATTGTGTTTTTGGGCATTTCTGTTAGTTCTTAAATATTTTTGGTCAAATAATCAGTTGTGAACTGTTTTTTGTTTTATGTTCTGTTAAATTTTAACTTAGTTTTAACTGTTAAAGGGAAACAAAAAGCAGTGCTTGCTGTTCATCATTATGTTGCTCTTATTTGAATTTAGAGTTGACTGTTTTGGGGAAAAATAAAGATTGCAAGCTTGTTGATGAAACCATTCTCTCTCTCCTTTATTATTTGTCTGATGTACATTTACTGCATTTCTCCTTTTTATTCCATTCTTCTATAAATAAAGCAAGCATTACATTTTTTTAATATTTATTGCCTTTTCTGGTTCAGTCAAAAGAGTGGGGTTCTGGGATTTTGAGTGACCTTTTGTGCATTACAGTACCAATATGTTTGTTAACGTTGTTAAGGCTACTCAGTTCAACTATGCAAACTCTGCAGAACGGGGGAACTTGCAACGACCTATAGCAAGTCACTGGCATAGCCAACCACGGAACTGTCAAGTGTGGTGCTTGCAGCTCGTTGTATCAGGGATTGTGAACCTTGATTCATAACTTAAGAACTGTTCACTATGATTGCCGGTGGTCCATACAGTTACATAACTTTATTTATGTCGCCGAAGCCTGAAAATCAACAAAAAATCGACCAAACTCGTCATATTTACGATTGTTTACGTGCCGGCTCCAATCAGCTGTTTTTCACTCCAATGCCGCGTGATAGATGTAACACCGATTCTGATTGGCTAATATCGAGAATATGGTTAATTAACTCCCTTTCGAGAATTTGGATTATCTCCCTTTCAACAACCAAAATCGTGTAAACAAACATTTTTTTGTGCGGATCTCTTCAAAATCGTGTTTTATGCCAGATTTTTGCTTCACGATCGTGACATCGTGAGAGAAGGTTAAAATCGTGTAGATCACGCCAAAATCGTGAAAGTTGGCAGGTATGTTATTTTTCCATCATAGGTGATTTAATATTATTAATTTATGGTGATTATGTTGTAGCTTCCAGGTTGTATACCAGGGAACATCAAATTCCTATAAAATAAACAAGTTACAAGAAATAACAAGTTATGACTTTAGAATTTATGCCAGTAATGCTGCAGGGTGTGGACCATATTCAGAAGTTTATACATTTACAACAATGAAAGCTCCACCACCAGCACCTAAAGGTAGGACTTTTATATTTTAAGACAGAGAGTAAAGCATGTTAGTGCCTGATACTGTATAGATTATACAGATATGTATTCTTTACCCATTATGCTGCATCTGTTAGGTAATCATTAAAACCCCTATGGTAAAGCAGAAAGGGGCTGTTTTAGTTTCCGTCTGTCCTTTCGTCTGTTGCATGTCTTGACTTTTCAGTATTGTTTTGAGATATTGATTTGGTATTTTGTCTGAGGCTATAACTAAGTGATATACAGTTAAAGTTTGAAGTATGTTTTGGTCAATTGACTTTCAGCTGATTTATAGCCATTTACACCGTGTACAGTTGTTCTTGCCAATCACCTGTGCAAATTTTAATAACAACCAACAAGCATGATATCTGAGAGGTTCTGTGGCACATTTAATTTTTAAGTAAATGTGTTCTTTAAAATGTTGTGAAGCTAACATTACTGCTGTTATGAAAAACTGCTGGGAAGATATACTCCCTCCTGCAGACAAATCTATTCCCTCATGCCTTGGAGCTACTCCCTCACAACATGTAAATTGTGTCAAACATTTTTTGTTGTTATAGCTATTCTGAACGTTTTTTGAGATCAAGAATTGGTATCTTGTATGCAGCTTTAATAAGTGAGTTTCTATTTAAGTTCAAATTTCAGTTAAGTATATTGATTTTTGGCTGAGTTCTAGGAATATGGTGTACAATTGGTTTAATCCTCTGTAAGGTCATTTGTACACTTCAAAAGATGTGCACTATGTAACAATTATTTTTTATGCATCATTATTAGCATAGATTGCTGAACTTGATCATATTTTTTTTTATGTTCAGCATTAACCTTTTTGTCATCAAATACATTGCATTTCCTACGCTAACATCATTTCTAAGAAAATGGACTGGGTTGGGGCATTCCTTTTTTGTAAACTTCATTTGTAAGAAAGTGTGAGTCTTTCAACAATAAATTATTCCTTTATCACAAGAATTCTGATGAACACTAGGAATACCTCACAGGCAGTTAGTATTGTTCTCCTACCAGTGTTAATAACAATAGTAGAAGTTAAGTGTTAAGTGGTATTTTTCATGAAATTTGTTCATTAAAATGTCATACGTAAAAAAAATCTATTGACACCTTTAACAGTGGTTTAGAAAAGTTGTGACTCAGATTAAAAATTTCAATTATATTATTGACTGCAAAAACATGCTTCCAATTTTTATCCCCTCGCCCAACGAAGTTGGGGAGGGGATATAGCGTTTTGTCCGTTTGTCCGTCTGTTCAAACTTAAGACCATATATCTTTTGAATAACAAGTCATAGATGGACAAGGTTTTGTCCATGGATGTATCTTGAATTGTACTTGAGGTTGATATATAGAATAGGTGGATTTGACCTACATTTTATGCATGAGTGACTCAGGTTAAAATTTTTGTAAGAGTCCAGATCTGGGATACTACAACTATAAAAGGAATAATATTTTGTATGTAGATGCGTCTTGTAAAGTTACGAAGCTCCAGATAACAATTAGGTAACTTTGACCTACATTTCATGCATGAGTGACTTAGGTTGAAGTTTTTGTAAGAGTCCAGATCTGGGATACTACAACTCGTAGAGGAGTAGTATTTTGTATGTAGATGGGTCTTGTAAAGATACGAAGCTCCAAATAAAAATTAGGTCACTTTGACCTACATTTCATGCATGAGTGACTTAGTTTAAAGTTTTTGTAAGAGTCCAGATCTGGGATACTATAACTTGTAGAAGATTAATCTTTTATCAGTACTATGGGTATGAGGCTCCTGGTTGAAATAAGGTCACTGCATTTCTTGCATGACTGGCTCAGATTTAAGTAACAAGACAGACCATGAGTGGTATGTAAATGTGTCTTGTGAAGTTGCGAAGCTCCAGATAAAAATTAGGTCACTTTGACCTACATTTCATGCATAAGTGACTTAGGTTAAAGTTTTTGTAAGAGTCCTGATCTGGGATACTACAACTCTTAGAGGAATAATATTTTGTATGTAGATGCATCTTGTAAAGTTAAGAAGCTTCAGAAAAAAAAATTGGTCACTTTGACCTACATTTCATACATGAGTGACTTAGGTTGAAGTTTTTGTAAGAGTCCAGATCTGGGATACTACAACTCGTAGAGGAAAAATATTTTGTATGTAGATGCTTCTTGTAAAGTTGGGAAGATCCAGATAAAAATTAGGTCACTTTGACCTACATTTCATGCATGAGTGACTTGGGTTAAAGTTTTTGTAAGAGTCCAGATCTGGGATACTACAACTCGTAGAGGAGTAATATTATGATGTAGATGGGTCTTGTAAAGTTACGAAGCTCCTAATAAAAATCAGGTCACTTTGACCTACATTTCATGCATGAGTGACTTAGTTTAAAGTTTTTGTAAGAGTCCAGATCTTGGATACTACAACTTGTAGAAGATTAATCTTTCATCAGTACATGCATATGCTATGGGTATGAGGCTCCTGGTTGAAATAAGGTCACTGCATTTCTTTCATGACTGGCTCAGATTTAAGTAACAAGCCAGATCATGAATGGTACAACTTTGTAGAGTGCTATTAATATTAGATAAACATTCAACAATCGGGCGTGGGGATTAGCTGTCGTTTCTGACTGCCCCTTCTCTTGTTCAGAAACAGCACTATATACCTCCTCAAAAGACTGACAATATTTCATGAAATTAATAAAAGACTCAAGGGCTATATATGTATATTTTTTTGACAAATGCTTCACTGACAAGCCAATTTTTATGCCTATTTACTGCTAACTTTGATGGTTTAGGTGTGCTTTTTCAATGATTTTGACAATTTTCAGTTGAAATTAAGATGAAAAAAATTTTTTTTTACATGCTTTTGGCAGTTGAAATGAAGATAAGCTAGTTTCCCGATAATTAGCCAATAAAAATTGGGTTTTCTTTTATAATGGGGGTAATCAGGTGATTAACCACTGATTGAATGTAGCATGTTAAGTCATACAAGCCACTTGGTGTTCTTTGGAGTTGTTCTTAAGGCTAAGGTTAAAGTATTATACTCCACGCAATGAAGTTTTGGAGGGTATATAGTTTTTGACTGGTCTGTCCCTCTGTCCATGGCCGTCAGTCATCACTAAGGGGGTACATCATTTGTCCAGATAATTCCTCCTACAGTTTTTAAGATAGGATGTTTTTATTTTGCAGGTTTTTTAAGCATATATCAAAGATGTGCATGCTACTATGATTTGATTTTTGATCATTTTTGACAAAAATACACATTGATGAATTTTTTTTGTCTCGCCCATGACGAAAGTCGCGAAAGCGAGACATAGCGATCCAAAATTCCGTAGTCGTGTCGGCGTCAACATTTATTTTAACCCTGTGGTTAAAGTTTTCTAAACATTAATATCTTCATCAAATCCGTATGGATTCATTTGAAATTTGGACAGGAGCAAGGAAATGGTCTAAAAATTACCTCTAGCAGGAAAATTTCAATTTTTGTTTTTTTTCTAGTTTTTCAGCATTTTTTCAGTATTTGGACTTAGTTTTTTTTTGCCCAAGAAATTTATTTTAACCCTGTGGTTAAAGTTTTTTAGAAAATAAATTAAGTTATTAAATCTTATTTGAATTTCACAAAAAGTGGTCACAAGTTAGAATTACCTCAAGCTGAAAAAAATGCGAAGTTTTTCTGTATTTTTTCCAAATTTGTGGTTAAAGTTTTCTAAACATTAATATCTTCATCAAATCCGTATGGATTCATTTGAAATTTGGACAGAAGCAAGGAAATGGTCTAAAAATTACCTCTAGCAGGAAAATTTCAATTTTTGTTTTTTTTCTAGTTTTTCAGTATTTTTCCAAATTTGGACTTAGTTTTTTGCTGAAAAATTTCAATGTTAATTGTTAAGAAGTGGAATAGAGTCTCTGATTTTTAATAGAATTACATTAACATTTCTGCATAAAATACACAAATGTGTAACAGGCTGTTGGAATTTTGATTCCGGTTCCAACTTTGGTAAATTTCCTGAAAATGTCAAAGTACAATAATTTTTGAAAATTTTGCATCCAATTACAAATTTTAACAATGTTTTAGTATCAAACATGATTTTAAACACTAAAGAATTAAATAACATGGTTCCAACTTAGGTAAATTTCCTGAAACTCTCCAAGACCAGCTATTTTTAGAAATTCTTCTTTAACAATGCTTTTTTAATAAATAAGAATCAAACATACATTTTTAATAATAAAATTGCAAAAGTTTTTGATTCCAATTTCTGTTTACATTCTTGGAACTCTCAAAGACCAGTTATTTTTGGAATTCTACCTAGCAGCCATAACTTTTTCATTTCCTTTCAGTTATAATGATCATTTGCAAAAGTCAAATTTCAAAAATCTTT
>MJUU01069462.1:14022-36322 GCA_002080025.1 Modiolus philippinarum | reverse complement strand
CTCTAAGACCTGTTATTTTTGGGAAATCTACCTAGCAACCATATCTTTTTCAATTCCTTACAGATATAATGATCATTTGCAAAAGTCAAATTTCAAAAATCTTTTATTCTAATTTTGGTAAATTTCCTGAAACTCTCAAAGACTGGTTATATTTTCGAATTCTACCTAGCAACCATATCTTTTTCAATTCCTTGCAGTATGAATAATTATTTTCAAAAGTGAAATTTCCAAAATCCTGGATTGTGGTTTTGGTAAATTTCATGAAACTCTGAAAGACCAGTTATTTTTTGGAATTCTACTTAGCAATTATACATTTCATTGATAATAGTCATTGTACAAAAATATTTGATTCCGATTTGGGTATGAAAGTTTCAGAGACCAGTTATTACTTGAAATTCTACCACATCTAAATTTAGGCCAAATAATGACAATGTGCCGAGCGGGCGGGACATTAGGTTCAGTGGAACCTTTACGAATTTTATATACATAATATTGCTGATAGGTACATCATTTGTCTGGATAACTCCTCATACACTTTTTAAGATAGGAAGTTTTTATTTTGCAGGTTGAATGTTGAATCAAAGATGTACATGCTACTTTGATTTTGATTTTTGATAATTTTTGACAAAATTACAAATTGATGAACTTTGTCATTTTTATAAATAATATTGCATATAGGGTACTTTTGGAGTTAATAATGGAGGATTTTCTGATATATGGGGGCATGGGGTATGTGAGCTTGCTCATTAAGGTTCTTTGATTTTAAAAGTTGTGTGCAGGAATAAAATAGCATCAAAAAAGTTCACAATATTGTCCAAGAAGACACCAGACACAAGCTCATGGCTCTGCCAGCCACACCTTCAGGGAATATTGAAGTCTACAAGCCAGTTTCTTGGATGGTTAAGTCAATGCACTTTATGCTCTTAATTTTAAGTAGTAGAGTTAATCAGGACAGCCTTAACGTCATCAAACATGCTGGTACTGCAATACATGAAATGTAACCCCAGAACACCACTTGTATCACTAAATAAGGTAGACATGTGAAAGCATTAAATATTTAAAAAATATAATGCTTCCTGTATTTATAAAACACAGGAATAAAAACTGGTCATGGAATAAAAATACATTATATAAATAATAAAAAGTGAAGTCTTTGACATTTAATAAAAGAACAAAGTCTTCACAGTATGATCTTTAAATACTGTATTTGATCAAAATAAAGCATTAATGAAAATGAAAGAACAAGACAAAATCACACATGCCGAAAAAGTGAAAATGCATACAAATCACAATTATATTTTCAAAAGATGGCATTTGTTTATATTATCCATTGTCAATATTCCAAATTTCAGCACTACACACAAAGTACATTGCAGTAACTATTTATGTGTTCATTTTCAACGGGAAATAAGAAATACGAACAAAATTATTGTATTATTGAAAATACCAGGAAGAGTTTAACATCTCTGTTACAAAATTTATGTGGCACACTTTTGTTTGGTAAATAAGAAATGTTTAAAGCTTGTTAAAGACAGTAGTTTAGAATAGACATTAACTTTTTCAATAGATACACATAATTACCACTGTATATATGTATTTACAGCCCCCAGAGTACAAGATGTGCAATTACATAGTTGTTTAGTTGAATGGCAGACATGTAGACCCATGGGTACAGACAGCATATCATATTGTTTACAGTTATATTCTAGAGACCAGGATTACAGACAGGTAATGAAGTGTCTAATTATTTATCCTCAATTCAATTTTAATTTTTTATATGTATTTGAATTTCTTGATGATACAGACACACACTAAAAACAAAAATTGACAAAAGACATAAATTATAAGGCCATACAAAATTAATTAATTGGTTCTCGGGCCATTTTTCATTGAAACAGATGAGGGAGGGAGGTGATTTTTTTTTTATCCCCTCGCCCAACGGAGTTGGGGAGGGGATATAGCATCTCGCCCGTCCGTCCGTCCGAGTGTCCGTTCGTTCGTCCCACCTCAGGTTAAAGTTTGCGTTAAGGTTCATATCTGAGAAACTACAAGTGACACATCAATCATCTTTTGTCAGTGGATGCATCTTGGAGAGTGATGATGCTTCAGATGATAGTTGGGTCACTCTGACCATTTTACGCTTCAATGACTCAGGTTAAAGTTTGTGTTAAGGTTCTTATCTATGGAACTACATGTGGTACATCAATTATCTTTGAGAGTGATGCTGCTTCAGATGATAATTGGGTCACTCTGACCTACATTTTATGCTTCAATGACTCAGGTTAAAGTTTGCGTTAAGGTTCATATCTGAGAAACTACAAGTAGCACATCAATCATCTTTGGTCAGTGGATGCATCTTGGAGAGTGATGCTGCTTCAGATGATAATTGGGTAGCTCTGACCTACATTTTACACTTCAGTGACTTGGGTTAAAGTTTGCATTAAGGTTCATAGTTGTGAAACTTCATATGGTACATCAATTATCTTTGGTCAGTATATGCATCTTGGAGAGTGATGCTGCTGCAGATGATAATTGGGTCACTCTGACCTACATTTTATGCTTCATTGACTTGGGTTAAAGTTTGTGTTAAGGTTCATATTTGTGAAACTACATGTGGTACAGCAATTATCTTTGGTCTTTGGATGCTTCTTGGAGAGTGATGCTGCTTCAGATGATAATTGGGTCACTCTAACCTACATTTAACGCTTCAATGACTCAGGTTACAGTTTGTGTTAAGGTTCTTATCTGTGGAACTACATGTGGTACAACAATTATCTTTGGTCAGTGGATGCGTCTTGGAGAGTGATGCTGCTTCAGATGATAATTGGGTCACTCTGACCAATATTTTACGCTTCAATGACTCAGGTTAAAGTTGGCATTAAGGTTCGTATCTGATAAACTACAAGTGGCACATCAATCATCTTTGGTCAGTGGATGCATCTTGGAGAGTGATGCTGCTTCAGATGATAACTGGGTAGCTCTGACCTACATTTTACGCTTCAGTGACTTGGGTTAAAGTTTGCGTTAAGGTTCATATTTGTGAAACTACATATGGTACATCAATCATCTTTGGTCAGTGGATGGGTCTCGGTGATTGATGCTGCTTCAGATGATAATTGGGTCACCTTGACATACATTTTATGCTTCAGTGACTCAGGTTACAGTCTGTGTTAAGATTCATCATTCATCTTAGATCAGTTGATGCCTCATGGAGAGGGATACTGCTTTTGAGAATATATTGAATTTTAACTGAATTTGGAAATTTAATTGCTACAGGCAAGGGGATTAGCTGTCGTTTCTGACTGCTCCCATCTTGTTATCTTTTTATTTTGCCAAAAATAGATGAGGCAGCTCTTTACATTGTAAAAACCACCAAAAAGGTAGTGAGGGAGGTGATATTTTATTTTTATTTTAATGAAATGGCAAAAAATAGGGTCAATGAGGGGCCTTTTTCAAGCCTCTTACTAGATGAGGGAGGGCCTGAGAACCAATAAATAATTTTTTCATGGCCTAATGGTGTGAATATTGAATAGAGATGCCATAACTTCCACACAAGATAAACAAAGATGGAAACTTCAAGAGAAAGGACAACAATAAAAGCCTTGTTCCATTGCTTGGTCTTACCACTTTGTCTCATGTGCATTTACTCCTCATCTTTCTATTGTTTATTTATGCCATAACCTCTACAAAAAATAAACAGATATGTCATAAATTCTACACACTATAAATTGTAAAATCACTGAAAACGAGAGGTCTTGACTCTGACCATGGTATGGATCCCATAAAAAACATCAATATAAAAATGTTGTACATTTGCATATGAAAAAGTCAATGTTCTTTGGGTCAAAATGTCCTTTGACCTTAATGGGTGGGTTACTAAAGGAATAAAAGTAATTTTGGAGGAGTTTGTCCATATGTTAAAGCAGTCACCTCAATCATCATATGCAGCACTTTATTACCTCTTTTGATCAGGTTGTTTATCAAGAAATAATTTATTGATTTTTATGATGTTACCTAATAAAACTGGATTTTGGAATGTAATTGGAATTATTTGTCTATAAACTATTGTATGCCATCTTTTCAAATCACATGTTTATTTATAAATACATTAGCATACCAATAATAAAATGATGAACTGTTTTGAATTTTAGGTATACAGTGGACATGAAACACATTTCTTTTTAACTGACTTAAACCCAAAGACAGACTACATGCTGAGAGTTTGTGCAATAAGACATTGTTCTGATGGCTCAGGAGACGTTGTAGGAGCATTCAGTCCTAGTCACACGTTCATGACATTAAGTCATGAGCCTATCTCACCGTCAGAGCCTCTGTCAGAAAAACCAAGATTTGTGGAACCAAAGCAATGGACAGATCAACAATGTGCTGTGATTATTTTAGTAGGCTTTGTTGTATTAGCCATACTAGTAGCCATTCTGCTGCAGCGTATCATTTCTTGGTCAAGTGGGCATTCAAGTCATCCAGAGGAAATTTTATGAGAGAATATTTTTTTTCTTCATGTCTCTGTTTAAAGTATCATCTCGATAGCATTCAAACTCGAGGATGAATTCTGTGTCAGAATTTCTTGTGTTCATCACATACTGCATGGTTGGAGAGTAATTCATTACTTTTAATTCATATTTTACAATGTTCAACCTGACACGTGGAGACAATTCACTGTAGGTATTTTTCTGCCTTTACACTTGTTAAATTGCTATTGTCAAGTCAAATCCATTTTGTTATATCTGTTTTATTTTGTTAGTAGATTAAAAAGTCTACTGGGGTATTTATATCATGTTAAATGATGGCTGATTTGTTGTTTACTTGTTAAATGTGATTTGATTGGTTGGCTGACAATTGTTATGAGCTCATTGTTGTAGCTTTTTGTGAATACATTATAAATATTGACCAATCGTCATCATTATAAGAATTTTTTTTTGACATATGAATAAACAATACTGCTTCCATGACATGGTTTTTCTTGACCAATTAAATAATGTTATACTGCTTATATAGTTATAGAAAAGAACAATAGTAAATGTTTAACATTTTGCCAAAAATTGGTAGTATATTATCTTCAAATGTTTGTGAAAAAAATCTGATAAATGAATTAAATGGGTCTGTATCTCTTACTATTTTTGATAGAATTTTTATTTGCTTGTTAAAGTTCAAAATTTAAATATGATGATTTATGGTACATATATAAATACATTCCTCATGCAATCATTTAAATTGTCAGTAGATATTGTACTTCCATTCAGTAATTGTATTCAAAGTTTTGGTTGTGTTGATGTTTACATATTTATTTCATAATAGAATAAGCCAGAAATAGATACAAACGATTTAACACAACTTGGTCGTTAGTGTATACTATAAACAGGTGTTGTGAAAAAGTTCTGATTTCCATACCATCGTATTTTGAATATTATGGAAGCAATTATTTTAGCTTTAACTGTATGCATAATTTTGCAATAAAATTTGCAATTTGGAATCAAGTGCTTATGTTGTAGTTTTCATATACATGATGGTTGATTTGAGATAAGAATTTACTAAGATACATGTAATACTGTAGTTAGGATTGTGTATTGCCAAAATAAATGATCCCACCTAATGATAATAAAAATAAAATAGTTGGAGATACAGACTAAGGTCATCCTAAATTAATTCTATGTTTAACGTCGACCTAAAACCTCGAAAGCTACAAGGGAGGGAGGGACAAACAAAACAAACAAAAATTTCAAACAAAACATTTGCAATTATATTACGGTAGATACAAATTTTAATGTATAAATATGCTTTCGTACGAATTTCACATTTTTGTTTGAAATTCTTGACTGACATAAAACATTTCCTTTCACTTTCTTTGCAAGTTTTTCATCAGTTTTGTACCTGACTACTCGATTAATGACAGATCATGACATAAACTTTAAAATTTATGGAAATTATGAAAATAATGTTTATTTTTTATTTTCAAGAATTGTCAAAAACCTAGCAGGGCCGGTGACGTTAAACATAGAATTAATGTAGGTAGGCCTAAATGTGATATACTACTGAGAAGATATTGTGATATGTTATCTTGTTGATGTAAATTATTTACAATCATATAAACAGTAATTATGTAGTAGTCCCTTGCTTATGAAGTCCCCGTCCATAAGAGCCTCATCCCAAAAAGGCCACATTATATAATAGTATTGTAGCGATATCCTCCAATTATAGACCACCTGTGTTATAAAGTTGAATTTTTCTTTTAGATGGATTGCCATTATAAGTGAGGGACTACTGTTAAATGGGAGGGGCTTCTGTTATTAAGGAGGGACTAGTAATGTATATCTGATATCCATGTTATTGGCAACTTTGTTTTTGAAATGAGTAAGTTTAAACAATTACTTTGGCTGCGTAATAATATCCCCCATTAAATCTAATAAGTGGTTATTCAGCCTCTAAGAATTTATGATGTAGGGTAGAGACATCTGGAATAAATGTGTAAAATTGATCTATTTAAGTTCAAACATGTGTTCTGTTGGTGTATTTACCTGAGTATTTGTTTCTTCTAGACTCCATTAGTTTTCAAATCAATGAGTAGGAATTTGGTTTAATCCTTACCTGTACAGCTGTAAACATTCTTCTTGTTGGAATTTGTTTGAATCTTTTAATTTTCTTAATGAAATGTAGATGTTTGGTTAATGTGAATAAGGAATGATAGTCTTGAAAGACTAGAACTACCATTTGGCAATTTTCAAGAATTTCTTAAGTTTTCTGGCAAAGTGTTTGTTTTAATGAATATGACAAAAGTCTTTTTTTACAGGCAGGAACACACACTTTTATTGTTATAGTGGAACAATTTTCCCTTCATAACAGCCAATCACCGTTGGACAGGTTAAAAGCTGCCTTCCTAAAAAACTATGGTTCCCCTCATATAAGGATTATAAAAAGAAAATAATGGCAAAAATTTTTCATAAAACAACAAGTTTTAATTGTACCTGAAATTTTAATTCTTAGCCAAAATATTATTTTACTCTTCATTTTACAGATAAAATTTTGCAGTTACATTTGCTTTCACATTTATTAATCTAATAAAACTTTTGTGTACTAGTTGATTGTTAAAGATTTATATGATTGAAATAATTGGCATAAAACAAGTTGATTTTTCATTTTCATTTTGTAAAGATGGCTGCATTTGATTCTTGTTATCAAATCAATAATTAATTTGATGTAATATGGCATTGGAAAACTGATACAATCCACAAAGAAAATCATAAGTTCCTATAAAGTGTGAGATAAATTATTTTTTGTAATTTAAATTTGTATGATACAAACACACACAAAATATATATATGTATTTATCAGCAAACATGTAAAAATCAAGAAAACTCAGAAACTTAAATTATTGAAAAGAAAATGATATTTGATCCTATTGATGCAGAAATATGCAAGGTTGACAATGTCCCATATTTGTCCTCTGGTAAGAGGGTCGAATGATCTACAGCCCTTCTTTACATACAATTTGTGATTATTCATTATTGAGGCATTTTTATAAGTACTGTCTTTTTAAGATTTCAACCTTTTATCATTCATTAGGGAGTAGATCATATTTTAATTTTGTTCCTCTAAGGGAGCTTTGGTTTAAAGGGATCAGCTGGCTATCATATCGCTAGAACATTCACTGTGTATGAACAAACATATATCGAACAAAATAATCAATGGCTTTGACATGAGAACAAACAATAAATATAAGGGAATTGTTTTTGGTCATCAGTAAGTAAATATGGAAATTGAAACTCGGAATTTTCCATTGACAGGAATTTTGATATGGTCTAGTCGTAATTTGCCTTTTCAATCTGAAGAGTTGTGGGCACAGTGATTGTATTCAGAATTCTGGTGTACGAACAATCGATTTTGGACTAATGACGTTACATTGTTTACATTCTTGACCAATCAAAATGTTTTTATGTTTTCTCTACCCACAATGCTTTAGTCGCTGAAACGGCACATTAGTTACTGTGTTTTACAGTTTCTTGAAAAAAAAAAGCTGATTATAAGGTTGAACTCATTTACATATATTCATATCATATTTTCATCTTCAAATGGTTGTATTGTGGTTGAAATCTTAAAATGACATATTACTTACACTAGTCAACATATTTAGTATTTGTATAAAATATTACGTGATTATTGAGTGAAAACAATCAGGAGGATTTTTTTTTTCATCATAATCATCTTCTGTGTCACATTGTAGATTTATCAAGTTTTTCTGGAGTTTTTTGGAAAACAATACGTAGTGTAAAACAAAATAGATACAAGGAGACTTGTCATTTATTATGCTGTTTTGAAAGTGAACGTGATGTGAATACACTAATAATCGTTAAATAAGAATAATTTCCTGCTTGGGCCATCTATTTTTTTCTTAAAAGTAGCTAAAAATGAAATAGAGAAGCTGCTATAATTAACACAAATTTAAAGGACATCTGATATGGACTAAAAATGTATGTACCCTGGACACCCTCTTATAAATCTTCACTAATTAATATGGTTGATATGATGTTTATATTATTCAAATGATATTAAATGAGTGAACTCCAGATGACCTTGACAAAAATTTGATTCAGTGAAAAAAAGGTTTGTAACACAGTCATTAATATTGATATTGTATTGTGACCCAAGTCTCTATATGTATTATCACCCTCTGTTACCATGGTGCTGAACAACAAACATCACGTGTGTCATGTGACCATTTAGAGTAGAGAAACCATTCATCTAGGATTGGGTTATTTATCAGTGTTTTTTTCTCTGGTCTTTTTTTCTTCATTTGTCTCTTTATCACACATGTATTTATTTTTTCTCTCAATCTGTCAGATGTTTACGGTTGTTAACTTTTTCGTCAAAAGATAGTCAGAGGGATATGTAAAGAAGGATCTATGTAATCTATATTTATTCATTTGATCTAGACATGGAGGGAATGGCCAGTATCACAGAGTGCAATAATTCACTTATGTTATATCACGACACAAGTGGTTACATAAATGTATCAAATTTTTATCAAATTTCAAAAGAAAATTCATATTAAAAGCAATTGTAAATTTACATAAATGGATGTGATATTCTTGCCAGAAACTTATCATAGAATAGAAATGCATGTAGTTTCTGAATAAGTTGTGATAATTTAGATTTTATTCAGATAAAACTGCTATTTGTAAGGCACATTCATGTAAAGATTTCAGTCTTGGAATTTTCATAAACGACATAATATCAAAGTTAAAAAAAAATAAACTGAGAATTAAAAGGCAGTAAAATACTTGCAATGGTTATGAACCTGTTTTAATTCAAGATAGGTCTGTAAAATAGCACCAAAAATTACTTAAAATCATTTTATTTATTAATATTTTTTTAACTGAACAAATTTATCAGTTTTATGGTGAAACAAATGAAATTTGAATTATTTATGCTAATATATTAGAATTACAGATATAAGGAAAATGAAATTTAAAGTAATGTTGGATTAGTATACCTTTGTCTTTCTTATTATACACATTATATTATTATTATAATTATTATTATTATTATCTTGAAGCATGACAAACATCTGTATAATATAAATATCTTATTTCTGTTTTGTGTAGTATGTGTTTCCCCCAGAACAAGTCAAGAGTAGGGTTTGAGTATTCTTTTCACCTTTTTGGAAGGGCTATAGTAATTTGCCTTTAGTTTTAACACATTTACTTTTTTAATTTATTTACTCTTGTGTGAAGAAGCTAGAGCCCAGTCACCAAGTCTTACATTATAACTGGTCTTCAGAATCTTGAAAGCTGTGTTTAGAAATTGAACATTCTGTTTTGAGTTTGAATTTTACGTAGTTCAGTTTAGTGTTTCTGTTAGAAGTATCAGATTTATAGTTTTATCTCTTTGTTCTTCAGTTGGGAAACTAAAATGGAGTGTTGGGTAAAGCAAGTATCTATTTATTTCTTCACATGATTTGATTAACGGTACAGACATTTGGCAACAGTCATAACTTAAGTACAAGAAACAGTCCATACGCTAATGAAATATGTAAATCTGGTCAGTGTTGAAGATTTATTAGGTCAATTAAAAATTAATTAGGTCAACACAATTTAATTCTGAATAATTCATGGTTACACAAGGGCATACATATTGTCTTGAAAGTTGATATCTGGGGGAATACACAAGTAGTTATGTATAGAACTTTCACACATGAGTAGAAACTGTCTCCACTAGTGTTAATGTGTGAGGAATCTCTAATTATTTTTGTGTGTTTTGTGTTCTGTTATTTCCTCAGCCTTTGTTGTATTAATTCTACAATTTTCTGTTTAAACTTGGGTTGCTTAAACACACTTTGGAATAGATCTGAGTACTATGGTTCAAACTATTCATCACATACAAATTATTATAGTATGAGTACTAAAACATTTAAACTTTATCTAAAGACATAGAATTATTGCATTCTTACTCGGACTGTCATTTTATTCTATTGAAAAACAAAAAAATTGTGAAAATTATAATGGTGTATTACTGAAAACAATTCAGCTAAGTGTTATTTTAAAAACTTTTATTTTCTTACATATTGTTGGAGTTTTAAAAATTATTTTGGTTTTAAAAAGATTTGTTTCCCCATAAATATCTTGAATTACATGGTAGTCATTTATAAGTGCAAAATGAATAATCCGTTTAGTCAAATACATATTCATAAAATCAAAAAAGATGTAGAGCTTAACTGTTTCAGTAAATATTCTATAAACTGAGATTTTTAAAATCAACACTCCACACTGCCTTTATGTAAATTAAGTAGTCATTACCCTTAAACCCTTACATTTATGTATATGATATTGCAAATTTTCAATTTTGATGTTAAATTAAGCTTTAAAGTTAAAAGACTGAGGAATGATTGATGAATTAGTTAACAATATGCCTGTCTTTGTTCAAAATAGTTGTTAATATATTTATTATGATGTAATGTTGGGTCATAAGTAAATATATATTATATATATTCTATCAATAAAACTTTTAAATCTTCACTTGTTTATCTTTTCCATAGACATCCTCCAAGAGTAATTGTTAACCGGGAAGATGAATTCCAGTTTTGGTATTTCACTCTGCGAAGTTTATATCATAGCTATGATAGTAATTTAATTCTATAATGATGACATAGCTGTACGCATTCATTCAAATTAAGAAAGATATTAAAACCTCATTTTCTCCCCACAGACGTCATTGAGGGGCAAATAAGATTTTCCTTGCCTGTCTGTTTTTCTGTCTATCCTCACATCGTAAGCTCATCCCTATTTAAAAACCTCATGGATTTTGATGAATTTTACAATAAGGAGGGCCACTATATGCAGATGTGCATAGAAAAATATAATTTTTATACGACTGCAAAATTTTTTGCTGTCGTATTATGGTATGGTGCTGTCGTCGTCGCCTTTGTTGTCTGTAGACACTTTTGATTTTGGTCAATAACTTTAGTTCCAATTGATCAGTCCTTATGAAATTTCAAAACAATGTTCCTTGGCACAAAAGGAAGGCTTTGGTAAGTTTTGGTCATTGTGGCCCCACCCGTTATGAAAAAAGGGGCAAAAAGGGTTTAATTTGATGTTTTCACGTATTTGTAGAATTTTTATTATGCCCCCGCGACAAAAAGTCAGGGGGCATATTGTTTTACCCTTGTCCGTCTGTCTGTCCGTCCGTCCGTCCGTCTGTCCGTCTGTCGTCCGTCCGTCCGTAAACTTTTCATTCAAAGATCTTCTCTGAAACCACTGGGCCAATTGAAACCAAACTTGGCCACAATAGTCCCTGGGTGGTCCCCTTTAAAAATTGTGTCCCTCAGGTCTGTACATCTTCCAAGATGGCCGCCAGCTGGGACCAAAATTTAACATTGGACCCTATGGAAAAAAATTGTTCAAATTCTTTTTCTCTGAAACTACTGGGCCAATTGGAACCAAACTTGGCCACAATAGTCCTTGGGTGGTCCCTTGCAAAAAAAGTTTTTTTTTAGGTCCCCCCAATTTCCAAGATGGCCACCAGCGGGAAACATAGTTTTAACATTGGACCCTATGGGAAAACACTTTCAAAGATCTTCTTCTCTGAAACTACTGAGCCAATTGGTACCAAACTTGGCCACAATAGTTTTTGGGTGGTCCCTTACAAAAAAGGTGTTTTTCAGGATCGCACTACATTCAACATGGCCACCAGCGGTGGACATAGTTATAACACTGGACCCTATGGGAAAACACATTCAAAGATCTTCTCTGAAACTACTGAGCCAATATGCACTAAACTTTGCCACAATAGTCTTTTGGTGGTCCCTTGCAAAAAAGGTGTTTTTCAGGTCTGCGTGATATCCAAGATGGCCGCCAGCGGGAAACATAGTTTTAACATTGGACCCTATGGGAAAACACATTCAAAGATCTTCTTCTCTGAAACTACTGAGCCAATTGGCACCAAACTTGGCCACAATAGTCGCTTGGTGGTCCCTTACAAAACAGGTGTTTTTCAGGTCAGCAAGATTTCCAAGATGGCTGCCAGTGGGAAACATAGTTTAAGCATTGGACCCTATTGGAAACACATTCAAAGATATTCTTCTCTCAAACTACTGATCCAATATGCACCAAACTTTGCCACAATAGTCTTTTGGTGGTCCTTTACAAAAAAGGTGTTTTTCAGGTCCATGTGATATCCAAGACGGCTGCCAGCGGGAAACATAGTTTTAACATTGGACCCTAAGGGAATACACATTCAAAGATCTTCTCTGAAACTATTAAGCCAATTGGAACCAAACTTGGCCATAATAGTCCTTTGTTGGTCCCTTACAAAAAAGGTGTTTTTCAGGTCCACGCGATATCCATGATTGCTACCAGCGGGAAACATAGTTTTAACATTGGACCCTAAGGGAAAACACATTCAAAGGTTTTCTCCACTGAAACTATTAAGCCAATTGGAACCAAACTTGGCCACAATAGTCGTTTGGTGGTCCCTTACAAAAAAGGTGTTTTTCAGGTCCGCAAGATATCCAAGATGGCCGCCAGTGGGAAACATAGTTTTAGCATTGGACCTTATGGGAAAACACATTCAAAGATCTTCTTCTCTGAAACTACTGGGCCAATTGGCACCAAACTTGGCCAAAATAATCCTTTGGTGGTCCCATACAAAATTGGTGTTTTTCAGGACCACGCGATATCCAGGATGGCTGCCAGCGGGAAACATAGTTTATCATTGGACCCTAAGAGAAAACACATTCAAAGATCTCCTTCTCTGAAACTATTAAGCCAATTGGAACCAAACTTGGCCACAATAGTCGTTTAGTGGTCCCTTACAAAAAAGGTGTTTTTCAGGTCAACAAGATATCCAAGATGGCCGCCAGTGGGAAACATATTTTTAGCATTGGACCCTATGGGAAAACACATTCAAAGATCTTCTTCTCTGAAACTACCGGGCCAATTGGCACCAAACTTGGCCAAAATAGTCCTTTGGTGGTCCTTTCCAAAAAAGGTGTTTTTCAGGTCCACGCGATACCAGCGGGAAACATAGTTTTAACATTGGACCCTAAGGGAAAACACATTCAAAGGTTTTCTCCACTGAAACTATTAAGCCAATTGGAACCAAACTTGGCCACAGTAGTCGTTTGGTGGTCCCTTACAAAAAAGGTGTTTTTCAGGTCCGCAAGATATCCAAGATGGCCGCCAGTGGGAAACATAGTTTTAGCATTGGACCCTATGGGAAAACACATTCAAAGATCTTCTTCTCTGAAACTACTGGGCCAATTGGCACCAAACTTGGCCAAAATAGTCCTTTGGTGGTCCCATACAAAATTGGTGTTTTTCAGGACCACGCGATATCCAGGATGGCTGCCAGCGGAAAACATAGTTTATCATTGGACCCTAAGGGAAAACACATTCAAAGATCTCCTTCTCTGAAACTATTAAGCCAATAGGAACCAAACTTGGCCACAATAGTCGTTTAGTGGTCCCTTACAAAAATGGTGTTTTTCAGGTCAGCAAGATATCCAAGATGGGCGCCAGTGGGAAACATATTTTTAGCATTGGACCCTACGGGAAAACACATTCAAAGATCTTCTTCTCTGAAACTACCGGGCCAATTGGCACCAAACTTGGCCAAAATAGTCCTTTGGTGGTCCTTTCCAAAAAAGGTGTTTTTCAGGTCCACGCGATATCCAAGATTGCTACCAGCGGGAAACATAGTTTTAACATTGGACCCTAAGGGAATACACATTCAAAGATCTTCTTCTCTGAAACTATTAAGCCAATTGGAACCAAACTTGGCCATAATAGTCCTTTGTTGGTCCCTTACAAAAAAGGTGTTTTTCAGGGCCATGCGATATCCATGATGGCCACCAGTGGGAAACATAGTTTTAACATTGTACCCTATGGGAAAACACATTCAAAGATCTTCTTCTCTGAAACTAGGGAGCCAATTGGCACCAAACTTGGCCACAATAGTCGCTTGGTGTTCCCTTAGAAAAAAGGTGTTTTTCAGGTCAGCAAGATATCCAAGATGGCCGCCAGTGGGAAGCATAGTTTTAGCATTGGACCCTACGGGAAAACACATTCAAAGATCTTCTTCTCTGAAACTACTAGGCCAATTGACACCAAACTTGGCCAAAATAGTCCTTTGGTGGTCCCTTACAAAAAAAGGTGTTCTTCAGGTCCACGCGATATCCAAGATGGCTGCCAGCGGGAAACATAGTTTATCACTGGACCCTAAGGGAAAACACATTCAAAGATCTTCTTCTCTGAAACTATTAAGCCAATTGGAACCAAACTTGGCCACAATAATCCTTTGGTGGTCCCTGACAAAAAGGTGTTTTTCAGGTCTGTATGATATCCAAGATGGCCGCCAGTGGGAAGCATAGTTTAACATTGGACCCATGGGAAACACTAATGGCGGTCTTCTCCCCTTAAACTAATTGGGCATATTGTAACTTTAGTTTAATTACATACATGTAAATCGGCTATTTAACATAAAATGTCTATGTTAATCAAGGACCAGGTGAGCGATACAGGCTCTTGAGGGCCTCTTGTTTATTTTTTGTATGATTTTGATGCAGTTTTTTTCAATGGATTGCTTGTGAAAAATTAACACAGCACTCTGCTATTAGATTTTTGGTAACTTGTTTCGTTACCTAGCTTTATGGGGCCAAAAGGGGCCAAATTGCTAATTTGCACATTAACTAAAATTTTTATTTCTCATCGGATTTCGATTGGATTTTTTGCTTTAGATTCCTTTTGATATAAACTTTCAGCAATATGTCAACGGATTTGGCGTAGCTTTTACCGTTTTCGAGCTGTGAGGGGTCAAAGGGGCTAAAACTGCATATTTGCAGATTACCTAAAATTTTTATTATATGACCGCAAATAATTTGAGGTCGTATATTGATATGGTGCTGTCGTCGTTGTTGTTGTCGTCGTTGGCGTTGTCGTCTGTAGACACTTTTGTTTTTGGTCAATAACTTTAGTTTTAGTTGATCAATCCTTATGAAATTTTATCACAATGTTTCTTGGCAGAAAAGAAAGGCTTTGACTTGTTTTAGTAGTTTTGGCCCCGAGCGTTTTGAAAAAAGGGGCCAAAAAGGGCCAAATTTGGTGTTTCATATATTTGGCTGTAGAATATTTATTTTTTATCAGATTTTGATTGGGTTTCTGTCAGTGAGCTCCTGAGAAAATTTCCAATCTGCAGTATGCAAATGGATTTCATGTGCTGCATGTACTGTTCTTGAGATAAATTGGGCCCAAAAGGGGTGAATCTCAAAAATTTTAATATTTTATTTTTAGTCCGATTTTGATGCAGTTTTTTGCAGTGGATTTCTTATGAAAAATTAACATGGCACTCAGCCATCAGATTCTTTATAACTCCTTTCCTTTCCGAGCTATGAGGGGCCAAACAGGGCCAAAATTGCATATGTGAAGATAACCTAAAATTTTTAGCTTTCATCGATTTTTTATGGTATTTTTTTCTCTTGATTATTCTTGTTGTAAGCTTTCAGTAGTATGTCAACAAAATCATAGCTCTTTAGGTTTCTGAGCTATAAGGGGTCAAAAGGGATAGAATTGCATTTTTTTTCAAATTATGTAAAATTTAATTTTTCATCTGATCTTAGTGGGGTTTGTTTCTTTGAATTCCTCTTGACACAAGCTTTTAGTAGTATGCCATTTAGAACTGGAATATTTCTTACCGTTTCCAAGTTATAAGGGGCCAACTGGGGTCAAAACTGCATGCCAATTACTTCAAAATTTTATTTGTCATAGAATTTCAACGGAATTTTTTCATTGGATTCCTCCTTAAGTAGGCTTTCAGGTGTGAGCCAACAGATTTTGCATAGCTGCTATTAGGGATCAAAAAGTTGATTTTTATTTTCCAGAGTGTCCACCTAATTTCTGTGTTAAGCTCTTTATTGTGTCCATCTAATTACTGAGTCAAGCCTTTTACTGTGTCCACATTCACTTTAAATTACATTTGTTCAAATTTCAGTGATCGACATGCTGCGGTCGTATCATGCTGCGCTTTGCGTAGCCCTGTATTTTTCATCTGATTTCGATGGGATTTTTTTCTTAGGATTCCTGTTGATATAAGCTTTTGGGAGTATGTCAACAGATTTGGAGTAGCTCCTACTGTTTCCGAGCTATAGGGTATAGGGGTTCTAAGGGGCCAAAACTGCAAATTTGCAGATGACCTAAAATTTTTATTTTTCATCAGATTTCGATGGGATTCTTTTCTTTGGATTCCTCTCGATATAAGCTTTCAGTAGTTTGTCAATGGATTCGGCGTAGCTCCCCTAGTTTTGGTCCAGATAATTACTGGGTCAATCTCCTTGTTGTGTCCATGTAATTAATGTGTCGAGCTCTTTAGTATACACACTCACTTTCAATTACACTTGTTCAAATTTCAGTGGTCGACATGCTGCGGTCGTATCATGCTGCGCTCGGCTTAGCCCTTTATTTTCAATGGATTCCTAATGAAAAATTAGCATGGCGCTCAACTAGTAGATTTTTGATAACTTGTTTCCTTTCAGAGCTATGAGGGGGCCAAACAGGCAAAAATTGCAAATTTGCAGATTATGTAAAAGTTTTATTATTCATTGGATTTTGATGGGATTTTTTCTTTACATTCCTCTTGTCTTAAGCTTTCAGTGGTGTGTCAACAGATTTTTCGTATCTATTAGCGTTTCCGAGCTGAAAGGGGTCAAAGAGGTCAAAATTGCGATTTTCACAAATATGTAAAATCCTTATTCCTCATCAGATTGGAATAGGTTTTTTTTTCTTTTGATTCCTCTTATTGTAAGCTTTCAGTGATATATCAAAGGATTTTTAGTCGCTCTTAAGGTTTCCGAGCTTTAAGGGGTCAAAGGGGCCAAAATGCCAAGTTTCCAAAATATGCAAAATCTTTCTTTCTCATTGGATTTCGATGGGTTTTTATACGACAGCAAAACTTTTTGCAGTCGTATAATGGTATTGTGCTGTCGTCGTCGTCGTCGTTGTCTGTAGACACTTTTGTTTTTGGTCAATAACTTTAGTTCCAGTTGACGAATCCTTATGAAATTTTAACACGATGTTCCTTGGCACAAAAGGAAGGCTTGGCTTAGTTTTCGTCGTTGTGACCCCACCTATTTTTTAAAAAGGGGCCAAAAAGGGTTAAATTTGATGTTTTTACATATTTGACTGTAGAATCTTTATTATTTAGTGAATTTTGATGGGGTTACTTTCAGTGTCCTCCTTAGGAAATTTCCAATCAGTAGTGTGCCAACGGATTTCATGTGGCATGTACTGTTCACGTGATAAATGGGGCCCAAAAGGGGCGAATTTCAAAAATTTCATTTTTTAAATTTTTAGTCTGATTTTGATGCAGTTTTTTTTTGCAATGGATTCCTTATGAAAAATTAACATAGTGCTGCACCATCAGATTTTTAATAACTTGTTTCTTTTCCAAGCTATAAGGGGACCAACAGGGCAAAAATTGCATACATGCGGATTACCTAAAATTTTTATTTTTCATCTGATTTCAATGGGATTTTTTTCTTTAGATTCCTCTCATTGTAGGCTTTCAGTAATAAGGCATCGGATTTGGCGTTGCCCTTACCGTTTCCGAGCTATTAGCGATCAAAGGATCCAAATTAATTTTAGAATTATGTACAATCTTTATTTTACATCAGATTTTTATGGGATTTTTTTCTTTGGATTCCTCTCATTGCAAGCTTTCAGAGTTATGTCAAAGGATTTGGTGTAGCTCTTACCGTTTCCCATCTATAAGGAGTCAAAGGGGCTAAAACTGCAATTATTAGAAATATGTGAAATCTTTATTTTTCATTAAGTTTTGAGGGAATTTTTTTCTTAGGATTATTCTCATTGTAAGCTTTCAGTAATACTGTGGTTAATTTTGCGTTGCTCTTCGGTTTCCAAGCTATAATGGGTCAAAGGGGCCATATTGCAATATTTCAAAATATGTGAAATCTTTATTTTTCATTGGATTTCCACCTGAGTTTTTTCTTTGAATTTTTCTTGATGGTAGTCAACAGAATTTCATAGCTCTTACAATATCCTAGTAATAAGGGATTAAAAGGGCTAATTTTTATTTTCACTATTTTGTGTCCAGTTAATTTATGTGTCTAGGTCCATATTGTGTCCAGCAAATTACTGTGTCCACATTCATTTTAGTTAACACTTGTTCAGATTTCAGTGATCGACATGCTGCGCTCGGCGTAGCCCTTTATTTTCTTTGGATTCCTCTTGATGTAAGCCATCAGTAGTAAGACAACAGATTGCTCATTGGACGTTAAACTCTAACTAATCAATCAATCTCTTACAGTTTCTGCGCTTTCAGGCATCAAAATGGCTCATTTATATGTTCCCTAGTATCAAGCTAAATACTATGTCAATCTCCTTATTATTGTGTCCATCGTGTTACTGTGTCAAGCTCTTTACTGTGTCCACATTCACTTTATTTTACACTTGTTCAAATTTCAGTGGTTAAGATGCTGCGGTCGAATCATGCTGCACTCCTCATATACCTTTATTGGTGGATGCTATGAACTGATGAAGGGGACATAGTTTGACTTCAGAATTTCATTGATGCTTTTATCGCTGATTACTTGTCAAGTACAACTTGAGAGATTTGGATGAAAATTTACCACATGAAAAGACTTGCATACAAATGTGCAAAAAAGAATATGATTGTTGTCCAAGACCACAAAGGTGAAGGTTGATTGACTTCTATTATTCTTAGAAAATTTGGATTAAGGGTGTTGGCTTTGGCACAGCCATCTCTAGTTTAACCTTTGTCACACTTGCAAGCTCTATATGAAAATTGCCAAATAGAAGGTGCAACAAATATGTTTGATTTAATGGTAGTTCTTCTGAAACAGCTTGGCCATTGTGATCCAAACTTGGACTGAATCTTCTTTAAGTAGTTTGATTTCAAAACATTGAACAAATGTAAACTGTATGTCCGTCGGACTCCGTCTAAGTACCTTCTCGGGGCATGCCAACCTAACTGGCTGCTTGGATTTTGATGATATGTTACAGTTGTAGTATACCTCGTTAAAATGTGCATTAAATAATATAATGGCTGTTTATGAAATTTTGAAGGGGGATAATTAGGGCCCACCACATAGTGGCGGACGCTCTTTAGTGATCGCTCTGTCCGTGCGTCCGTCCCTCCTTCCGTAACAAAGTCGTGTCAGGGCTATAACTTTTTTGTCTTTTCAGATAGGCTTTTGATATTTTGCATGTAGATAGATAACTTCAAGACGATGTGTCATGAACAATGATTGGTGACATTTGACCTTGACCTTTGTTTTCAGGGTCAGATTTTTACTTTTCTAGTGACAAGTCCTGTAAGGGCTATATTTTCTTTGTCTTTTGAGATAGGCTATTTATATTTTGCATGTAGATAGATCACTTCAAGATGATGTGTCATGAACCATGATGGTGACCTTTGACCTTGACCTTTGTCTTCAAAGTCAGATGTCTGCTTTTCTAATGACAAGTTGTGTACAGGCTATATCTTTTTTGTCTATTAATATAGGCTTTTGATATTTTGCATGTAGATAAATCACTTCAAGACAATGTGTCATGAACCATGATTGGTGACCTTTGTTATTGAGGTCAGATTTTTGCTTTTGTAATGACAAGTCGTGTCCTGGCTGTAACTGTTATGTCCTTTGAGGTAGGTTTTTGATATTTTGTATGTACATGTAGATAGATCATTTAATGATGTGTCATGTACCATGATTTGTGACCTTTGACCGTGACCTTTGTCTTCAAGGTCAGATTATTGCTTTTGGGTATTATACATTCTGTTTATATCTTGATTATATGATTGTGTCCATACTTATGTTGTGTCCACACTTGTACTGTGTCCACACATCTATTTGTTGTTTCCATTGTTTCCATACACACTTAAATTTGCACTTATATACAACGGGCCCACAGGGATGGCTGCCATCTCTCCTATGTCTAGTTTGTCATGAGAAAATCGGGAGGGACCTTGTCCGTGCGTGTCCTCTTAATTAGTTGATTGGATTTTGATGAAATTTTACATAGTTGTAGTACACTACCTGAAGATGTGCCGGAAGTGCTATGGTTGCTGTTTGAAATCTAACAGGGAGATAATTGAATATTTTCTCTAAGAAAAGGGGAGGTATCTATTGTGCATGTCCACCTAAATATGCATGCTTTGAATGAAATGTTACACAGTTGTAGTACATCATATGAAGATGTGCATGAGGTAATATTATTGCTGCTCAAAAGTTTGAAGGGAGGCAATCGAAAAAGGGAGAGGTACCTTGTCAGTGCATGTCCTCCAAACGAGTGCTTGGGTTTTGATAAAACGTTACACAGTTGTTGTATATACTACCTGAAGATTTACATGAAGTATTATGGTTGCTGCTTGAAATGGTGAAGGGTGATAGATTACTTTGAATATTGCTGAAATGGGAGAGGTATTTGTTTAGTGCATGTCTACCAAAGTGGCTGCTTTGATTTTGATGAAATATTAGGGACCGACCATTTAACTTGGAAGGGGGGGGGGTTATGGTTTTTTTTCTAAAAAATAATCTTGAGCCGTTTTATGTGAAAAAAATATTTTGGCTGCCAAAATGATGAAAAAAAAATTTCTGACGGAGGCTTTCTGCCCAAAAAGATAATGTTAATTTTGAAAAAAAATATTTTGTTGATACACGTGAAAAAAATAAATAAATTGTTTCGCGAAAAAAAATTTCTGTCCAGAAAAAAAAAACATACCCTCCCCCTTTCAGGTTTAATGGTCGGTCCCTTACACAGTTGTAGCAAACCACCTGAAGATGTGATGAAGTAATGTGGTTGCTACTCAATAATTTGAAGGGAGATTTTCAATTTTGAATATTTTCTGGAAAAAGGGGAAAAGATCTTGTAGGTGCATGTCCTCCAAATGGGTTTTTCGATTTTGATGAAATGTTACATGGTTGAGTATGCCACCTGAAGATATGCATGATGTTATATGGTTGCTGCTCAAATTTTTGGAAAGGGGGGAATTGAACTTCGTACATTTTCTGGAAAAGGGGGAGGTATATCATTGTGTCAATACTTATATTGTGTTCACACCTGTATTGTTTCCACACACACTTACCTTTGCACTTGCTATGTTGATTCAGGAAATGAAGTATATTGTGTAAGATTGGACCCTTTCATTAACATATTCAAAGATCTTCTCTGAAACTAAGTAAAGAAATGGCCAGACTTTATCACAATAGTCCTTGGACGGACCTCTTAAAATAATGCCCCTGAGGTCCGTGTTCCACTCAAGCTGGCCGCCAAGGGAAATGTAGTTTAAAATCGGACAATTTAGGAACTAGGCTAATTTGGACCAAACTCGACCAGAGTCCTTGGATTATACACTTTAAAAGTTTTGTCAAGCAGGTTTGCATCTCATTTAACACTGTTCAAGATGGCCGTTGTTGTGGACAGTTTTGACATTGGACCCTACAGGAAAACACATTCCACGATCTGCTCCTGATAAACTACTTAGCCAGTTGGAATTAAACTTTATCACAAAAGTCCTTGAGTGGTCTCTTTAAGATTTGCGTTTGGTAGATCCCGGAGTTCAGTAGGAAGCAGTTTAACCGATCGATTGTATCCTATCGGAACACTTTCATGTACTTTGTTTGACATTGAAGTCTTGAACAGAATAGTACATTCAAAACTCTTTTACAGAAATACTAAATAGCCTAAACCAAACATGGAACGAATGAAGATGTTTTGACCACTGTTTTTACAAAGGTTCCCATGTGTCATTCTAGATGGCC